>JAEQBH010006929.1:0-100534 GCA_016808115.1 Tetrastigma voinierianum | reverse complement strand
AAAATGGAACAAGGAGGTCGCGATGAGCTTTCAGCGAGCTGAACGAGCCCTCGAGAGATGCGGTATAGAGCCTCCAGAATAGCTCATCTCCTTTGTACAAGATGCTGGATCAGAAACAGATTGGGCCGCAAAATATGATTGATAAGGAGCATACGCGAGGGAAGCGGCCTCCTGAATAAGATAGACCCGACTATCGTGTCCTAGGATAATAGACAAACCATCTCCATGGTAGAGGGATGGGGCCACTGTCTATAATCGGTCGAGTTGGCAAGGACCACCGACAGATTAAACATAGCTGCAATGTCTGTGGCCCAAAGTATCCCTGGTCGGCCATCAATAGAAAAATGAATAGCAGTTGGATTGGTCTCTCGCGTGGAGGTCATAGTGTGGTAGAACTCGATGACTACTCGGGGGTAGAAAAATCGGCGTGGGGTAATAAATGGCTCCAGGGAGTACCTCTGCACTAGCCGCATAGAGTCTTTGAGCTTTGGATCTACAACAAAGGCTGAAAGATCATAATAAACTTTGCTATGCAGGTCCATGAATCACCTGTCGAATTCCAGACAATAGGGTCATAGTGGAAGTAGAATTAAGCTGATGATCGGAAGTGGGGGATGAATCCAGGAGGGAGATCTCCGGCGGGGCCACGATTATGTGGTGAATGGGGCTCCTGCCTGGGATTTCGGCCCGGAAGACTCCCACGGGCGGAGGTCAGGACCCTTTTAGAGAAGGTCGAGCCCTGCAGGTTGGCCTTGGATATGGAGAGGAGATGGGGAGTGGGCCCGACTGGTAGCATATTTGCGTGGGGCGTAGGAGCAGGTAGAAGCAACAACGTGCCGCGGCGACGGCGGGCATAGGCGGGGAGCACTCTGGTTGAGCGGCGGCGGTGGCGGTGGAGTGCGCGACGGTAGTGGGGACCCGATGGGTGCGATAGTGGCGGTAGTAGTGGGTAGGAGTGTAGTTACCTTGACGGTGGGATCGAGTGGGGTTGGACCCACGGTGGGGAGGGGAGGGAGGGAGCGGCACCGGGCTTGAAGGCCCGTGCCCCTCCGCGTGTCTTAACCATGCTTGAAGTTTGGAGATGGGAAGGAGATAGAGAGTGGGAGGAGGAGGGATTTGAAATGAAAATGAAAGGAGAGGGGGGAACAAGTGGTGGCTGGTGGTGAGTAAATAGATGGGTTAAGGGTGGTTGGAAGGTTTAGCCCATTTGTCATTCATAAATGGGTGTGAGGCTCAAATGCGGAAAAATTAATGTATTGTGCAGGAAACGAAAGGTTGCAGAAGACGAAGATGGAGGAAGATGAACGGTGCGTGCAGAAGAAAATTTTCAACCGCGCGAATTTGCTTGAAATTTCCGCAGTTGCTGAAATTTAGCAAACCTTGAAATTTCAACAACTGCGACAAAAGCCACCGCATACGATACACTGCAAAACAGAGAATAAAATTCATGAGAATATGCAAATGAAAGACAGAGAAAAACATTACGAAAACTAAACTAAAAGTAAAGGAATTATGCAAAACCACAAATAAAACCAAAATTAATAAACAAAGTCTCAACAAAATTTTGGGGTGGCCTGTAAGTCTCTGCAAAGACCACACCCACACAGGGTAGCCTTTTGGATTCATGGGGGGTCAAGGAGGGGAATCTCCTCCTTGTCTGCTGTGTGTTGTACTGCATAGGGTTTCAGTCTTTGCCCATTGACCTTGAACACCCTACTTACCTTAGAATTAAGAAGGTCTACTGATCCATTGAGGTAGACTTGATGGACGATGAATGGACCGGTCCACCTTGACTTGAGCTTGCCTGGAAAGAGGTGGATCTTGAAGTCATAGAGTAGCACCTGGTCTCCTTGTTTGAAATTCTTACGGGCAATTAGCTGATCATGCCACTTCTTAAGTCTGTCTTTTGCAATTTTCGAGTTGAAGTAGGCATCATTCCTCAGCTCTTCCAACTCATTGATATCAAGGAGCCTTTTAAGGCCAACTCTTTATGTCAGTTCGGCTTTTGACTGCCCACCATTGCCCTTATATTCAATTTCAGGCGGGTGACACGCCTTCATAAAGCGGGCGATGGGGACATGTTAAGGATGGTTTTGTATGATGTTCTGTATGCCCACAAGGAATCCAATAGCTTGAGAGACCAATCCTTTACATTTGGGCTCACTACTTTCATCGAGTATTGTTTGATTTCTTTGTTGTGAGCTCAACCGACCCGCGATTTAGGGATGGTAGGGGTGGCCACTTTGTGTTTTTACCATACTTAAGCTAGGAGTTTCTCAAAGGCTTGTTCAGAAGTGTGAACCTCCATCACTAATTATGGCCTTAGGGACCCAAAATCTGGAAGATGTTCTCCTTAAAATTTCAGCACCTTGTGAATTTTCTTCTTTCTAGAACCTTTATGACCCGTTTGACACATAGTCGGCCCACTAAAATGTAAACATATCTAAAGGAAGAAGGGAATGGTCCCATGAATTTGATGCCCCAAACATCAAATAAATCAACTACCAATATTGGGTTCAGAGGCATCATGTGAAGAGAGATCTTCCCCAACCTTTGACATTTGTCACATTCACGGCACATGGAGTGGGAATCCTTGAAAAGTGAAGGCCAATAGAACCTAGATTATAGCACCTTCATGGTGGTTTTCTGAGAAGCAAAATGGCCTCCACATGCATTCTCATGGCAATGGCCGAGTATCCCTTGTTGTTCTCCCTCAGGCACACATCTTTTGATTATTTGATCAGCCGGTGTTGTCTGAAGGGTTCTCCCAATATTAGGAGTGAATTTTAGAAAAAACTTCCTACTTGTGCCTTCCAGTCTGATGTGTCTCCTATTGCCAAACGTGTAGTGGGCATACCATGGGGTATTCTCTACTAGGAGCAGGGATTCCTTAGGAAACTCATCATTGATTGGAGGATTGTGAGTGTTGTGTGCTATTGTTAGTCTCGAGAGATGATTTGCAACAACATTCTTCACACCCTTTTTATCCTTGATTTGCAGGTTGAACTCTTGGAGCAGGAGAACCCATCTGATAAGCCTAGCCTTAGCATTTTGCTTGGTGAGCAAGTACTTCAAAGCCGAATGATCCGTGAAGATGATTATGTCGGCCTGAGAAACTTGTCTAAGAGCATATACTCATTGCCGTGACTCCTTCTCTATGGTGAGATTATGAATTCCTCTATGCCTCGTTCAATGTTTTGCTTGCATAGTAGACCACATAAGGTTTTCCTTCTTCTCTCTTCCCGAGAACTACTCTAATGGTGAGGTCGCTTGCATTGCACATAACCTCGAAAGGTAACTTCTAGTTGGGGGCTCTCACTATTGGTGCAGTGGTCAAGTAGGCCTTGAGCTCCTCAAAGCTCTTCTAGCAGTCTTCATCCCAAATCAATTTGGCATCTTTCTCCAATAGCTTATATAGAGGCTTGGAAATTTTTGAAAATCCTTGATGAACCTCTTGTAAAAGCCTGCATGTCTTAAGAATTTCCTCACAGTCTTCACATTCGTGGGAGAAGGAAGTTTGGAAATCAATTCAATTTTCGCCTTATCAACCTCAATTCCTTTGTTGGAAATAATGTGTCCCAGCACAATTCCTTGGTTGACCATAAAATGACATTTTCCCCAGTTCAGCACCAAGTTCTTCTCGATACACCTATGCGGACCGGTCTCAGTTGATCAAGCATTCTTCAAGCTCCCTCCATAAAAGCGTAAAATCATCCATGGGCTTCCTGTGTGCTCCACCAAATCACTAAAGATGCTGAGCATGCATCGATGGAATGTGGCAGGGGCATTAGTAGAAGGGGCATCCTCTTGTAGGCATATGTGCCAAATGGGTAGGTGAAGGTGGTCTTCTCCTGATCTTCTGCAGCAATCTCAATCTGGAAATAACCTGAATAGCCATCCAGAAAGCAATAGAAGGGGTGGCTAGAAATTCTTTCAAGAATCTGGTCCATGAAGGGTAGAGGGAAGTGATCTTTCCTTGTCACCTCATTTAATCTTCTGTAATCAATACATACCCTCCAACTTGTGGTAAGGCGTGTGGGCATTTCCTCTCCCTTTTCATTATGTATAGTAGCTACCCCTGATTTTTTAGGCATAACCTGGGTTGGACTCACCCACGTGCTATCAGATATGGGGTAAATGATACTAACTTGTAGCAATTTTAGGACTTCTGCACGTACCACCTCCTGCATATGAGGATTAAATCTCCTCTGCGGTTGCCTTACCGATTTTGCTTCCTCCTCCAAATAGATATGATGTGTGCAAACTACTGGGCTAATTCCCTTTAGGTCAGTGATTTTCCAGCCAATAACTTGCTTGTTCTCCCTGAGGAGGTCCAGAAGGTTGTTTTCCCGTGAAGTACCGAGCAGGGAGGATATGAAAAATGGGCACTGCTCATGTTCTTCTAAGTATGCATATTTCAGTTTTGCGGGTAGGGGCTTGAGATCCAACTTTTGAGGCTCATTGGCTTCTTCCCCAGTCAGTAAAGGTAGAATCTCTTCTTTTTTCTCCATTGGAGCCATATCCTGGTGCCACCGGATCTTGGGTTCCTGACTCTTGAGGAGAAGCTGATCGGCCAGCTTCTCAATTAGCACATCCTGTATTTGTTGCTGATTAGCTTGTTCCTCCAAAATTGTATCAATTATGCAAATTTCCTCTAGTTCTTCTTCCACTAGTTGCATATGCTTTTTACTCAAGTGGAAGATGTTAAGTTCCAAGGTTATGTTCCCAAATGTAAGTTGCATAACTCCATTTCGACAATTGATAATTGCATTGGAGGTGGCTAAGAATGGTCTTCCGAGGATGATAGGCACATAATTAGTCCCCACTGCAACCGGTTTTGTATCAAGCACAACAAAGTCTACAAGATAGTAGAATTTGTCCAATTGTATTAAAACATCCTCCATAGAGCCCTTTGGTATTTTTATGGATCTATCTGCAAGGGACAATGTGATGGAAGTGGGCTTCGCTCTCCCAAGCCCTAATTTGCTTATACACTGATAAGGCGACGGGTTTACACCAACCCCTAAGTCTCGCGGTGCCTTTTCTACCGCGAGTGCCTCAGATATTCATCGAGATGGTAGAGCGACCGGATCTTTGTATTTTCTTTGGAGTCTTGCCTTTGAATGATGGTACTAGCATTACCGTAGGAAGGCCTTTTTGTCAACATTTATTCCTCTCTTCATTATGCACAAGTCCTTTAAAAACTTGGCATATAGGACCTGTTTAATCATGTCAAGTAGGGGGATGTTGACTTTCACTTGCCTTAGCACCTCTAACATTCCCCGATTAAGTTTGATGGCCTTTTTTCTTGGCTTTAGTGCTTCACGGAAAGGTGGGGTGTGCTCTTTTTCATTGCATTTCTTTGATCACTTCCTCCTCTGGCTCTGTTTCTTTTGCCTCCTGGCCTTCTTCTGCTGTTTGGGATTGGTTGTTCAACCTCCTTACCACTTCTCAAAGTGATAAAGGCCTTTACTTCATCCATTTTGAGGGTAGGTTCACTGGTAGAGCTTACTTCGTGAAACCCCCAAGGATTGGGCTGTGTTTGAGAGGGAAATTTCCCTTTTTCCTAAACCTGCTGCTGATTGGTCAACCTTGAAATTGAGTATTGCAAGTTGTCAAATTTTTGGGAAATTTCAGATTGTAGGTTCTCTATTTTCTTGTTCAATGTGCCTTCTACTGTATCAATCCTTTGGTTAGCCTGGGCATTCACTACCTTTTGTTCTTCCACAAAATTGCCCACCACTTTGCTCAAGTTCATGATAGCTTGCTTTCGGCGGGGATAAGGATAATTGGTGGTTGGTTGGGAAGAGGAACCATCACTGTGCATTTGTGCGATTAGGGGGCACATATGGTGCAGGCTTTGGTTTCCAGGAGAGGTTAGGGTGTTTCCTCCAATTGGGGTTATATGTGTTGCCGTAAGGAGTAGTGGATGGTGGCTTGTATGGGCCCACAACATTGGCTTGTTTAGCCACCCGTATCTCTTGCGAGAGGAGCAGTTGGGCGGTGTTAACTGCTTGGTGCTCTATGGACTGACAAATGAAGCAAGGTTGATTGGGCATAGGTGCTTCTGCCACTGCCCGCACCTCATGTTGGTTTCGCATTTCAAGCTCCTCCAACCTTCTAGCCAAGGTGGATAGCTTTGCTTTCATCTCCATGTCCTGGGAGTGAGTACATGCCTCCCCCTTGAATTGGCTGCAGGTCTCATCCTCTCTGCCTCTCTAGGGTTGGGTTCATCCCATGCTTTAGATGTCTCAGCCACATAATTCAAGAAGTCCATGGCTTCCTCTGGTTGTTTCCTCATGAAGTCCCCTCCACACATAGTTTCCAACAACTGCTTCATAGTAGGGGGCATTCCATTATAGAAGTGATTAACCAGTATCCAAGTATCAAAGCCATGGTGAGGGTAGGCACTAATGGTCTTAAGGTACCTTTCCCAGCATTAGTAGAATTTCGCATTTTCTTGGGCTGCAAAGGTGTAAATCTACCTTTTCAAAGTATTGGTTTTATGGGTGCTAAAGAATTTCTTTAAAAACTCAGCCTGCATATCTCCCCAATCCCTAATAGTTCTCGGCCTCAGAGAGTTGAGCCAGATTTTAGCCTTGTCCTTCAGAGTAAGAGGAAAGAACTTCAGTCTCATCAGGTCCACATTGGAGATGTCCTCTTTGAAGGTATTGCATACTTCCTCGAATTCCCGAATGTGTGAGTATGAATTTTCACCTCCATTCCATGGAAAGTGGGGAGAAGCTGAGGGAGCCTATGATGTAGGGCTTGATAACTATATATGTCCTCACAGGGAGGCCGCAATGCAGGAGGGTGGACTTACCCTTGGAGGGTGTACTTACCCTTGGAGGGTGTACTTACCCTTGGATGGTGTATATGATCCTCATTGATCTATATACCGCCCAGGATTTTGTGAACCCCACCGGTGGCGCCCGTTCCTCGGGTTAAGGGCTCCATCGGCTCTTTGTGTATGCTCGCTTCCACGGCCACATTCTTGTGGAGCACTACTCCTTTCTAATCTGCCTGTTGTGTTCCTATCCTAATGGTGCATAAACTCCTATAAAACAGCACAAGACACAATAGGAACAAAAACAAAACAGGCTACCAAAAAGGTTAATGTTAGCTATAAGTAAAAATGGAAATTGTATATTGTCAGTAAAAAAATGAATCAACCTAACAGTGAACTGCTAGGGGAAATAATAGTAAAAACAAAAAGGTTGAAAAATCACCAACACTTGTGATGTGGATCACAAGTTCAACAACTCGTCACTTGCACTTAGGCACCATCCCCGACAACTGCGCCATTTGATTTGCTATAATTGTAGCATGCACAGGGTAGAGATTTGGTGCTCGGAATAAAATATTTATAAACCTAAACCTCTTACTGCCATAGCATAGCTACTGTAGTGTAGTGGCTCTAGGGTCGAACACAGGGATGGGTTTTCTTCGTGTAGGTAACTAACAGTTGATTCAAAGTGGTGATTTCACTTTGGATTTTTGGGTTTTCATAAAAAAGCCGATTAGGGTTGGTGATTTGAAACTATGACTAAAATGTAATAAATGTAAAAAGAACTCATGAAGCCTCGGGCCTTTGGGTTTGAGGTTTAGAAGACCAGTGGGGTCACAAGGTCCTTTTCCTCACGTTAGGGAGGGGATGACCTATAGTCATTTCAGGCAGGATCTTCGTTTAGCTATAAGCGAACTAATGATTTTCCTCTTGAGATATAACATTTATTGGTCATTAATGTTTCAAGACAATAAAAACTGATCCTTTGATCTACCCTACAGTGACAAATAAATTGCAACTAAACGAGCCTCAGTGGATCTAGCAATAAGCATCCTTGAACCTGGAATTGCTAAATCTTGGTCAATTAGAATACATCAAAAGGATTTAAACCTATAGTGAGAGAAAGAGACATAAATGACAATAACTGCTTGCGTTAAAAATAAGAGGACCAACAGTTTACCTCAAAACCTAGCCCAGTAGCCCTACTCTTCAAGGATAAGAGGGGTTTAGCCAACCATCCTCTGAGTTGTCATCCTCAAGGGGTGTTTGGAAGGCGAGAAAGTGAGAGAAAATAAGAGAAAAATGAGAGAAAGAAAAATAGGCGGGATAACTGAAAGCTTTCGCGCCAAAATTTATTGCATCCTCAAAAGTCCTAGTTTACAAAGCCTTGATTGAGCCTTATATATTGCTCAGAACAAGGAAAATTACAAAAATGCATGAACTACCAATAATACATAGAGGGTAGTTTGGGAAAAAGTTACTAAAAGTGGTTGAAATGGGGGTCAAACAGGATACATGAAGTAGGTTGCGAAATTTTTCAGCACACGAAGTCTAAGTTTGCGAAAATTTATAAACTAAAATTCTTCTTGATGGTCCAATTCTTGTTTTTGCTCTATATTCCTTTTGGCTTGGACTTGCGGCCTACGAGTTCGGCTTGGATTTGTAGTGTTTTGAGTCGGTAAATGATTTCGGCAAGTTTAACCTTGCATAAGCTTCTAAAATAGCCACAAAATACGATTAGTAGTAAAGTCAGGGACCTTAATGTGCCAATTGGGTTAATTGAGTTGATTAGTACACAAAAGTGTAAAACTGCATAAATAGGGCTTAAAATAGCCTTTATTTGGGCATTAATCAATCATCCGAAAGGTTTTGGTTTATAAACAAATGAAATTTTTTGAAATGATCATTGGATGTCATCAGAATGTGATTTTTCACACTTGGCATAAGCATGTGTGAGGTAGTCGGTGAGGGCTCGAGACATGGGGCAGATGAGTCTCATCTCATTTCATGGCATGTAGGATTCCATTTAGAATTGACATATTCTTCATTGGAATGTTGATGTGTGTATTATTGTGTGAACATGGCATTGCATGTGCACTTAGGTGGGGAGTAGCCAGCCTTAGGAGTTATCCCTTGCGGGCATTGCTCACCCCATTTTGGAACCCCCTTCGGTACACCGGGTTATGTCTGAGAGAAATTTGACCCTCATCGGGACAGCGGGTGTGAAAAGTGAATTGTGGCTTTGAGAAACCTTTTGTAAAAAAAAAAAAAAACTAGATTTTACATGTAATATTTTGTATCTAAGAGTTGGTAAATTTGTTTATTTTCCAAAATATATGGGCATGAATGGATCTAGATGAATAGGATCAGATATGGGTGAAGTAATACGATATACGATACCTAGGTATTCCATGTGTTGATGGGTTGTCAACGGGACCCCCGAGTTTTTGGGGCGTCACATATAGTCCAATCATTATTGGGTCGTAATTCAAGGTAGAATTTGTGGACTTAAATGCTGTATAGGATGATTTATTTGAGACAAAAGGATTAAAATATGCGATATTGCACCTACGTATTGTCGCCCCGGTATTATCCTTGGGTTGTTGCTACAATCCAGCGATGAATTTTCCTTTGATTCTTATTTGAGGTTGTTGCGACATTATGTTGATTGTCACGATATTGTCTTCTTGATGTGCACTGTTTATCTCTGGAAATATTATCGCGCCATAAGTAAATTTGTCATGACAAAACGAGTCACTGGTTGGTCTTCAAGGATGTCATGACTCTATCTCGACATTTATGCTTGACATTTCTTTAGGATAGATGTCACGGCAAAAATTGGAATATCGCGACAATTTTTTATTGTTTCTCAGGACTCTCGCCAATTGTTGTCAGCGACATAATTTGAGTTGTCGCGACATATTCTCGCTTCTGCCTTCAGTTATGTCACGACATTATCTGTTTCCACCTTAGTCTTTTCAGTATCTTATGTTGTTTTTTTTTGCTTGTTTTGATAATAATTATTGCAAAACAATAATTTGGTGAAGATTCCATAATTTTGCACTAAATTAAGCATCAAAGCCTCAAATATCATGGAAAAATGGACTTAAAACTATATGAGTTTCACACTCATAGTGTGTTGACTTCTTGTAGTAATACATACTCTTTACCACATGCACTTCTTGTGGGTGTCGTTCATTCTTTCCATTTCTGATTGTTGTGAAACCTTTTTTGGGTACTACATGAATTAGGCTTACCCAAAGTTATGCAGAATGGCATAAATGAAGCCTTCGATGACCCGTTTGAGGACTTCTTTCCTTACTACCTCCTTCATTCTTTGGGTTAAGCTGTGCTTTGGTTTTTCAATAGAGGGCTTTGCATTCTCCTCCATAAGAATTTTGTGCATGCAAATTGATGGGTTGATCCCTTTCAAATCCTCCATTGACCAAGCTATAGCTTCTTTGTACTTTTTGAGAGTCTCTACCACTTTCTTCTCTTTTCTAAAAGTCGAGTCCAGTGCTATAATTCTTGGTTGAGATGTTTCTTTCCAAGGTACGCTGCTAGAGCTTGGGCAATTCTTTTAGGATTAACCCTTAAGAACTCTTCTATGCTTCTTGTACTTTCAGTTCATTGCCTTTTTATCATCTTCAGTTTCCTCACTCAGGTTCAGCACAGTTTCAATTAGTTAAACATTTTCATTCAGCTTTTCCCCATCTAGGTTTTTCTTATAGAGTGACTTGAGCATGCATTCTTCAAGTGGATCTTGATTCATAAATTCATACATCATTTCTTCTTTATCAATAATTACATCTTCCACTCTCATACACTGAGCTCCTTCAAAATCGGGTTGTTTCAGACTTTGTTTCAAGTTGAATTATACTTCCTTTGTGCCAACCCTTAGAGTAAGTTCTCCTTTCTTCACATCAATGAGTGCTGCACCTATGGCTAAAAATGGCCTGCCAAGGAGTAATGGAACTTGCTTGCCTTCCTCCATATCAATTACCACAAAATCCACTAGGAAAATGAACTTTCCCACTTTGACAAGTACATCTTCAAGAATGCTTTTTGGTTGGGTCATTAATCTATCTGCCATTTTCAGGGACAGTGTTGGGGGAGTTAACTCCCCCAAACTTAATATTTTCACCATTGATAGAGGCATCAAATTTATGCTAGCACCAGAACCACAAAGTGCTTTTCCAAATTCATGATTTCTAATTATGTAGGGTATAGTAAAGTTTTTAGGATTTTGCATTTTCTTCTGGATAATTGTGCTACAGTTTGCAAATAAGCTTACTATCACTTTTTCATCCAATTTTCTCTTCTTGTTGATTGTTTCCTTCATGAATTTAGCATAGTGTGGCATTTGAGCCAATGCCTTAGAAAAAGGGATGTTTATCTCCAGTTTTCTGAACATGTTAAAAAATTTAGCAAATTGTCCATCTAGTTTATCTGCTTCAGTGTTCGAGGAAAGGGTATTAGAGGATGATAGACTTTGACTTCCTCCTTCTGATTACTACCCAAATAGTGCTATTTTACACCCTTATTAATACAGGTTTTGAGCACTTTTTGCATAGTAAACAACCTAATTAACCCAGTTGGCATGTTGGGACCTTTCCAATGCTACTAATCAAATGTTATGGCAAGTTTTGTTGTTTTTGCAGGCTATTTATACCATAGATAGGGATTTAGCTCAAGCATGAAGAAATCAATTGGAATCAGAGCAGAAAAAGGCAAAACCAGAAGCATAATAGAGAGATGCAGTAGCCCTTGGCAATTTCGCAAGGGTTGCGAAATTTCACGATACCCTGCGAAGTTTCACGCCCTTTGTTAGATATTTCACATGGCTTTTGACTTTTTGACTTTTTTGTCACTTTTTGGATTTCTTCCTCATTTGTCCCCCTGTAATAGTTATTGTTTTGGTTATTTTGGTAATTTGTAATGAGGTTTGGCTATAAAAGCCCCCAGACGAGACATTGTAAGGGGTTGAGACTTTTGATCATTAATAAAACTTTTGGAGGGAAGCTTTCAGTAGTTTCCGCCTTTTCTCATTTTCTCTCATTTTCTCTCATTTTCTTTCCACTTTCTTACTAGCCAAACAGCCTCTGAGGATGACAACTCAAGAGGATGAGTGGCTAGAACCCCTTCATCTTTGAAGAGGAAGGCCTTTAGACAAAGGATCTAAGGCAAAGTTGGGGGTTTCATGTGTGATTTTCACGTAGGTATTCAGCATTGTGTCTCTTTCTTAAACTCAAAAGGTTAGATCCCTTCGATTCACCTTGAATGACCCCATATTTGATAATCTTTTTGGGTTCAGTTGATGCTTATTGCTAGATCCACTGAGATTCATTAGTTACCATTTATTAGTCATTGGAAGGTGAGTCAAGGAGACTTGTTTTCCACTTTGTCTGAGACAACTAATGCTTAGTGAATACCATTTTCAAAGGATAGTTATTTAGGGTCAGCTTTCATAGCTAAATGAAGAATTGGTTCGGGAGATGACTATAGGTCATCCTCCCCAATGTGAGGAAAAGACCCGAGAAACCCTCATTTGCCCTAGGAGCCTAAGCCTAGTGACCTAACACTTCAAGGAATCCTCTTTTACATTTTAACTTATTTTATTTTCAATTTTCAACCATTACAACCCATTGTTTTTATGAAAACCCAAAATCCAAAATGATTTCACCAGTTTAACCTCATTGTCAGTCGTTTACACGAAGAAAACCCATCCATGTGGACGATCCTAGAGCCACTATACTGCAGTAGCAATGCTACAACAGTAGGAGGTATTAGGTATAAATTTTGTTGATTCAGGATACCCTTACGACACAACGAATCAACTTCTTTTTTATCTCTTCAGTTTGCACTTCAATTTGCCCTTTGACTCTGCGATTTTCATCCGTTTATTTTGTTTTTCTCATACTATTTTCACTACACAGTTATGAGATTTTTCACTTTCAACTTCATTGCTCGATTACGCCTTTTTCAGCCTCCTTTCGACTTTCAGCTCTTTACCTCGCCCAATGCCAATGGTCATAATGCGGAGTCTTTGGGGTTTTCTTTTTGTTCACTAGGGAAGTATCCCTTGACTGGTTGCCAAAGTGTGGGCAATGCCCCCGATTAGCGAGTTTTGGTGTACACCCCGAAAATTTTGTCCTCTTGACACATTCTTTTCAAATTGATCATTGACCACTTGGTTGAAGCTCTCAGGTGGCCCATTGTTACTCACATAGCTTGCATGGGTGACATGGCTTGCATGACTCGTTTAACACATGACTTTTTATTTATTTATTTTGTTTTACTTTATTATGTTATTTATTTGATTTATCTATTCATTTTTTTTAATTATTATTTTGATCATTTTCAAAAAGTAGTTTTTACTCATTTATTTTAATTTAATAATTTTGAAAAAGGGAGCTTTTACTTTATTCATCTAATTTTGAAATTTTTTTATGTATTTAATTTAATTTAATGTTTTTGAAAAATTATTTTAGTTAGTTAAGTTAATATTTTTTTTTAAGAAAATGATTGTTTCATTTAATTTATTATAATATTTAAAAAATGCTTTTATTTGATAGTTTGATAATTTCAAAAATGTTTTTTTTAATTTAATTTTGTTTGTTTGATAATTTCAAAAATGTTATTATTATATTTTGTTTGTTTATTTTACGTAAGGTAATATATTTGGAAAAGGTATTCTTTTTTATTTATTTATTATTTTACATGATTTTGAAGTGATTTCATTAACGTAAATAATAAAAGAATACATGGATAAAATGGAATGGGGAAATGAACTCTAGTGAAGGCCAGTTCTTGAGGCTGCATTTGTGTTTAGCGAAAAACATTTGTGTTTGCATGAAAGACATTAAGTTCAACAAACTTTTGTTCATGCAGGTTCAATATCCTTTTGTTCTCAGCCATAAAATTTAACATTTGTTCTTCAAATGATGGTTGTCTTCTCTACCCTTGATTTTTTGCTCTTGGATTTCCTTGATTGTGTCCTTGGAATCCAGGTGGAATATAATTTTGTTGGTAGCTTTGTGTTGGTTTTTGACCTTGATGATTCCCACATCCATAAGAAAGGTTCTCATGGTTCCTCAGAGCTAGTGTGTAGTGGGTTGGTAAGTTGTTGTTGGGTTTGAAGTTGTAACTTCTATTTCCATTTAGGTATTGGACTTCTTCAACTTGGTATGCACCTTCTTGAAATTTAGTCCTTGATCGACAATTCTATTATGCTCAACACCATTTACTAGTCCCACTTCATTACAGTGGTGACTTGATTCTCTCTGATTGTTCATTTGAGTCGCGTGGCATGTAGCTTTACCTCGATAGTTGTCTTATTCAATTATCACACCCTCTGATATGCTGTTGCTACTACTCTTTGACGCGAGATGGAGCTACGTAATTGCTCTTTACCGGCTTTCTTAATGGTAAAGGTTGCTTCATACGAATGCACCTTGAGGCTACATCTTTGTTCCCTTTGAGGAGTAATTCATGGCATGGTAGAAAATGTCCATTTGTGTCATTTGTTCAATTCCTTACATAGGAAACCTCCTTAGCATTTGTTTAAATCTCTCCCAAGCGTTATATAGTGATTCATCTTCCCTTTGTTTCAAAAGGCAATGATCTCTCCTCTTCTCTTAGAAGTTAGAGCATGAGGAAAGAATCTGCCGAGATAAGCCTCTACCAGTTCTTTCCAATTTCTCTCTGAACCATAAGGTAATGATTCAGACCAGTTGGCAACAATGTCTCTTAGAGAGAAAGGGAATAATTGAAGCTTAATCACATAGGGATTGACACCATTCATTTAAGCGTAGTGGCCTTCAGCAAGAAATTTGCCCAAGTGCTCATTTGGATCCCTCTCTGATTCTTACGTGAATTGTTTTGTTGCACCATAGTGATCAGGGCAGGTTTTAGCTCAAAATTGTTGGCCTCGATTGGTGGTTGTAACCCCTCACCAGATATTCTTCTTTGATCACTAGCCTCCGGAAATCTTCCTTGGTTTCTCCCGCCTCTGTTGAGAGTCCCCTTCTTTGCTACAATAGGAATGTCGATTAACATCTCTCTGCTCGGCCATAGTTGCTTTCTCAGCATCTCTCACCTTCTTTAGATTCCTTAATGTTCTCTTTATTTAGGTGTTTAATGGCGTGAGTTTCAACTTCTTTGTATTGTCTATGCATATAATGAGTAAATGATAACACACTGAAACCACAACAAGATCACTGTATAGCGTTGATCACAATTTAAGCTGGAGAGATACTTTAATCGCTCACAGAATTTTTGAATAAATAAAATAAAGACAAAAATGTTCAAATTAGCAATTTTCTTTTTGGTTGGAATATTAGTGTATGAATTTCTTGCTTCAATCCTCGATAGCGGTGTTAAAATTTTTTTAGGCTGGCCAAACTTCTAATGCTGTAACCAGAGACTTGTTAAGTCCTTAACAGCTGCATTAAAAACATGATTGGATCCAAGTTGTTACTCTTCTTATTTTAAACTATTTAACTACAACTTAGTCTTCTTGTTATAAGTGCACAGGTTAACAAGTAATAAAGTGGATTTTAAGTCCATATATCTTACCCACAAGGTTCGATAAGAAATTTCAAAGATTAAGTACTCAAACTACTTAAGAATATCACTATTTGAACTCAGATTTCTAAGTGGTGAATTGACTAATCAACAAAGTAAATATATTTAAATGATAAAATGGGTGTCTAAATTTTAACAGCAGATTTGTTTCTCTGATTTGAGCAAACACTGGAAAGGAATTGACAATGTGAGTATTAGCTTGCACTTTGTTCATAAAAACAAATATGTTATAGGTTGAATCCTGAACTTGTCCAAGGGTATATTAGTACAGTCTTGACTAAAACCTTCAAACACCATACATTTCACAATTTAGACTACCATATTCCAAAACTAGGATAACATGTGTCTAACAAATTACTTTTAGGATCTGATTCCCTTTAAGACTTGGATGACTTCCAAAACTAGGACTCTTCAACTAATTCTTAGGACTGATGTTAACTTGCTTCCAAAACCAGGGTAATACAAGCTCTCTTTAAAATAATCAAATCATCATCTGATTAACTTGATACATTCATTTTTATTGATGAAATGACGAATTTTGATTAAATGAGACTAGCTCTTAAAATATTAGTTTCATGTACCAAGGGATCAATATTCCTAGCCTTAGGAACACACCTCAGCTGTCACTAGAGGGTATCATGGATATTAGGTGTTGGAACAAAATCTATGGTTTGGTTCATGGAATTAATATATCAAGCACAAGAAAATAAACATCTGAACTAATTATATCAATTCAGACTTCAACACCACAACCCACATTAAAGCTTTACCATATTATAACAATCCCATCATCAATCCTTCCTAGAGAGGTTGCCTACTCATCATTTGGATTACATATAAACGATGACAAGTTGTTGGCTCCCGAGTCCATTATGATTATAATTAGAAGAAAATGAGGAAGAAGAATTTGAACAGTGTTTTCTGCTTCACTACAAGTTTAGACAGTGAATGTAGCTTGATTTTCAATACTCTTTCCTCCAAAGCTCAATTAGATCAACTATTCTAATGAAAAATGAAAAATAAGGAAAAAGAAAGAAAAGAAATAAGAAAACTATTTACCAAACTCTATACTCTACTTTTCTGCTTCTACTTGCTCTCTCATCTCACTCTAACTCTACATTCCGTTATTCATTTTTTCACTTCTGAGCTCTATCTCTTTCTATTTATAGTACAATCATTGATGGGCCATAATTTGAGGCAAACTTTGTGGACTTTAATGCAAGCCCATAGGATGATTTGTTGCGACAGGGATTCTGATGTCGTGACATTGTTGCACCTCATATGTATCTTTAGCATTGTCGTGAGGTTGTCTCAACACTCCACTGATGAATTTGCCTTTGATACTGAATTTAGATTGTTGCAACATTATGTTGATTGTCGCAACATTGTCTTCTAAACTTATGTCTTCAATGTTTGTTGTGACAATCTCTTCTTGATGTGCACTGTTGACCTCTAGAAATATTGTCGCGACATAAGTAAATTTGTCGCAACACAATGAGTCACTGGCTAGTCTTCAAGGATGTTGTGACTCTGTCACAACATTTATGCTTGACATTCCTTTAGGATGGATGTCGCTACAAGATTTTGAATGTCACGACAATATTCTACTGCTTCTCCAGGAACTATTCTCTTTAATTGTCACGACATTAGTGGAAATGTCACGACATCTTGTTTCTTCCTACTTTAGTATTTTTAGCATCTTTTGTTATTCTTCTTGCTTGTTACGAGAATAATTCCTGAAAAGCAATAATATGGTTAAGATTCCATAATTTTGCAATAAATTAAGCATTAAAGCCTCAAATAAGCATGCAAAAATGGACCTAAAACTATATGAGCTTCACACTCATCAGCCACCCCCACTATTGTTTTTTGGATGGTTATTCTGGTTATAACCATATAACCATATAACCATATAACCATATGAGGATCAAGAGAAAACCACATTTACATCTCCTTATGACACTTTTGCTTTTAGAAGGATGCCATTTGGATTGTGTAATTCTCCAGGTACATTCCAAAGATGCATGATGTCCATGTTCTTAGATAGCAGTGGTACTACAAAGACGTAAAGAGAAGAACCTAGCCTTGAATTGGGAAAAATGCCACTTTATGGTGAAGGAAGAAATAGTATTGGGGCATAAGATTTCAGTTATAGGGCTAGAAGTTGATCAAGCAAAAATCTCTATAATTGACACTTTGGTTCTACCTACTATAGTGAAAGAAGTCAGAAGCTTTCATGGACATGCTGGCTTCTATAGAAGATTTATTAAAGACTTTTCCAAGATAGCTAGACCATTATGCAGGTTGCTAGAAAAAGACACAAAATTTGATTTGATGATGGCAAATTGCATTTGATAGAGTCAAATTCTAGACTTATGTAAGCTCATGTCATGGCAACAACAGATTAGAACAAAAATTTTGAAATCATGTGTGTCGCTAGTGACTTTTCCATGGGAGCAATATTAAGGCAGAGAATTGAAAGAACCTTCAAGACCATCTACTATGCTAGCAAAACCTTCAATGAAGCTCAAGAGAATTATTGACCATAGAGTAGAATGCTATCAATGATATTTTCTTGTAAGAAATTTGAATCCTTACATCCTGGGGTTTCATGTTATTGTGCATATGAACCATCTGACAATCAAATGTAATGGTAAAAAAAGATGCTAAGCCTAGATTGATCAGAGGCGTTTTGTTACTGTAGAAGTTTGATATAGAGATAAAGGATAAAAAGGGGAGTGATAATGTGATTGCAGACCATTTATCCATAATTGAAAGTATAGCTGAAGGAAGAAGAGGGCTTGAAATTTAAGAGTCTTCTTGATGGCTTGAGTTGTTTCGGTGAAAATCCGGTACCTTGGTATCTTTGATTTGGTAAATTGTCTAGTTTGTGGCATTGTGCCACAGGAATTCACATATCAGTAGAAAAAGAAATTGAGGCATGAAGCTAGATTTTTCATATGGGATGACCCACTTCTATTTAGTAGGGGTGCAAATCAAATTGTTAGAAGGTGTATACCTGAAAGTGAGCAAGTTGAAATTCTTGACAAATGTCACTCAACACAATATGGAGGTAATTTTACAGGACAAAGGACAGCTCAAAAGATCCTCAAATCTGGTTTCTACTAGCCAACATTGTTTAGAGACAACTTTGAATTGGTCAAGTAGTGTGATAAATGCCAAAGAATGGGCAACATCTACTAGAAGAAATGGAATGCCTACACAAGGAATCTTGGTTGTACAGATTTTTGATGTCTGGGGAATAGATTTTATGGGACCATTCCCACCATCTTATGGAAACTTATACATTCTCCTTGCTTTGGACTATGTATCCAAGTGGTAGAAGCTGTTGTCTGTCCAAGGAATGATGCAAATACAGTTGTGGGGTTTGTCCAAAGGAACATATTGAACAGATATGGAGCCCTAAGAACTATTATCAATGATTAGGGAAGTCACTTTGCCAACAAGCTATTTACCAAAGCTCATAATAGTAAACATGAAATTAGAATATCTATAGGTTTGACTTGTCATCCTCAATCAAATGGACAAGCTGAAGTGTCCAATAGAGCGATAAAGAACATATTAGAGAAAACAGTAAATGCAAGCAGGAAGGACTGGTCCTTGAAGCTAGATGATGCATTATGGGCTAATCGGACTACCTAAAAAACCCCTATTGGGATGTCACCATATAGGTTTGTTTTTGGAAAACCATGTCATTTACCTATTGAATTGAAACACAAAGCTATGTGGGCAATTAAGAAATTGAACTTTGACTGCCAAATTGCAAAAGAAGAGAGACTACTCCAGTTGAATTAGTTGGAAGAATTAAGGAATGAGGCTTATGACAATGCTAGAATTTACAAAGACAAAACTAAAAGATGGCATGATTAGAAATTTTTGAGAAAGGAGTTTAAGGTGGGAGAATCAGTCCCTGCTTTGCAACTTAAGACTTCGATCTCTTCCTAGGAAAATTGAAATCAAGATGGAGTGGTCTTTGTACAATCATCATCTCAGTCACGCCTTTTGGAACGATCCACGAGCGAAGGCAAAATTCGGGGAAAAGAATTTAAGTGAATAGTCAAAGGCTAAAGCATTACATGGGAGGAATAACGAATCAAGAGCAATCATGTGGCTATAAATTTTACAGGAGGAGTTTTACTAAAAAGCTTTTGACGGGCTCCATATAGGTGTGTAAATTAGTATAAAAACGTAGGTCCGTATGAGCAAGTATATGCATCGAGTTTACTTAATATAGTGGCAAGTCAAGTGTCTTTCCTACAAAGAGAAGTGTGTTGAATACTGCGATCGGCTCTAGGAATATTATACGGATCAAACTTGAGGTGAATTCTCTTTATATAATGACACTTTGATCTAAGCGAGGTTATTAGTTCAGTGCGAAGACTAGGGTTTTGCCTTTCCTTTCCATATTCAATGCATTATCATTTGTGTAAAATTTATTTATTCAATATTAATAGATGTCTGTTACAGGCGGAGTTGATCGTGCTGCGAGATATCACTCTCTTGAGGGTATGTTCTTTATCTCACCCGGTAGGGTTGATCGCATCTCTACCTCAACCCTCGACTCCGAGACGCTTAAATAGTTAAACCTTAGTCGCCACATTCAGAACCGGGAGATCTCTCTGATTAACCAAGTGTCACTCTACCTGGATCCCCGGGAACCTTTATCTCTCGATCTTAGATTCCTGGCAAAAGCAATTTGGTGTTGGCTAAACACCACCATGTAGGTAATTAACAGGGAAGTAGAAGCTAGAGAGTCGATGTCGAGATCGATATATATCATAGATAAATTGAATTAAAAACTAATCAATATGAATATAACAAGAATACAACAAAACCCTAGAAATAAAGTTAGAACATCATTGTGCTTATTACAATCATTTGGTTTGTAATCAATAAGAGTTTGAGAAGGGAAATACGAATACAAAGGATTACCTGATCTCTCGAGATCTTCCTGCGTGATTAAGCTTGTAAAGTAGGTGTACGAGAATCAACAAAATTGTATCCTAAGTTCCCTCACTGGCGTAGCGAATGCGCAATATAGTGGTCTAGAAATTCAGAGACAGGGGATGTGTTTTCTTCATGAGAGAAAAGTTACAGTGGATTGAGAATGGTGTTTCCTCTTTGGATTTCAGGATTTTGTAAAAACAGTGGGGGTTTTGATGGTGAAAACTGGAAATAACTTGAAATAAAAGTTAAAAGAGAACTCCTTGAAGTCTCGGGCCACTGGGTTAGGGTTCTAAGGCAACCGACATGTCCTTAGGTCTTTTTCCTCGCATTGGGGAGAATGACCTATAGTCATTTCCCGAACTGGATCTTCATTTAGCTTTAAAACCTAAACCCTATAATTTTTCCTCTTGAACAATGGCATTTAATGAGCATAAATGCTCCCCGAACGAATGAAAACACACCTCTTAAACCTACCTACGAGTAACTAATAGGAGACAACTAGCTGGTATCGGTGGATCTAGTGATAAGTATCCCTTTGAAAAAGAAACTTACTGAATACACGTTAATGAGGGGCATGCCTAGGAGATTTTAACCTAAGGTGAGAAGCGGAACCTGAACACCCATGAAATGCTTACATGAAAGCAAGAGAACAATTAGTTTACCCAAAACTAACACCAGGTGGCCTTCCTCTTCAAAGGATGAGAGGGGCCTTGATCATCCCTTGATTTGTCATCATCAAGGGGTGTTTGGATGGTGAGAAAGTGCAAGAAAGTGAAGGAAAAGGAGAGAAAATCACAAACCAGCGGGAGGAGAGGAAACTTGGCGCCCAATTTTACTAAGTGATTAATGGACTGAAAAGTTGATTGATGTTACAAAGCGTACGAAGGAGCTTATATAGATCTGCTCCAGTGGAAGTACAAGTGTATGAGGAATAAATATGAGTCAGCATTCTTAAGCTCACTAAATGTCATTGATCAAATAATAGATCAGGAGGAATGATGTTATAGATCTATAGATGTTTCGCAACCTAATTATTATAATCTTCCTTCTCTTTGTTATTTGCCATTCCTCTGTTCGATCATACCCCGATTTAGCTCGGGTTCATCGTGTTTGAATCGAATTGAAGATAATGAGGTATTTGGCCTGCAAAACTACAAAAAAATAGCTACAAAAATGTGATTAGTAGTAAAGTCGGGACCTCAATGTATCAATTGGGTTATTTAAGTTGATTAGTACACAAAAAGTGCTCAAAACCTACTATAAACAGGGCTCAAAATAGCACTATTTGAGTACTAATCACTCTGTCGTCTTCTCCGTCTCGTACTTCGTTCCTCATCGATTCCCGTTCCTTTTCCATTCTTATTTTTATATCTAAAATTTCGTGGGAGAGTCCCGACGTTGTAAGCCCTTGGTTGATGTAGGTTGCATGTCTATGGCCTCCAGCGTCGTGACGTTCGGGACATCAGCGGCGTTGAGGATGAGCTTTCTTCTAATCTCCTTTTCAAATCTCCACATGGCCTCCAAATGCGTTTTTCACCAAAAATGCATAAAAGTTGATTATCGGATATCGGCCCGATACTTAGCACTTATTACTATGAAATGAACCAAAAAGCGTGCTCACACATGGGTATATGATGAGTGTTTTGGGCACTCTGATTCGTGGTAGCACGGAGGTGGTCCGGAATCAACAAAATTTATAAACCTAATTCCTCCTACTACTGTAGCATAGCTACTGCATTATCGTGGCTCTAAGGTCGAACACATGGATGGGTTTTCTTCGGACAAATGACTTATAGTGAGGTTCAATTTGGTGAATTCAATTTGGATTTTAAGGTTTGGTAAAAACAGTGGGGTGAAATGTTTGGAAACTGAAAATAAAACAAGTTAAAATGTAAAATAGAACTCCTTGAAGTGTTAGGTCACTAGAGATTTGGTTCCTAAGGGACCGTGAGAGGGTTTCGGGGTCCTTTCATCAGCGTTAGGGAGGATGACTATAGTCATTTCCCGAACCAGATCTTCCTTAGCTAAGCGATAATAAATATTCTTTGAAAAATGGCATCCAGCCATTAATGCTCTCGGTCATTAAAAACAAGTCTCCTTGACTCACCTTACAATGGCTCATAAATTATAACTACTTGAGCGTTAATGGATCTAACATTAAGCATCCAGTAGGCCCCAGCTTACGGGTAATAACCATTTCAAGGTGACTCAAAAGGATAAAAACCTAAGCTTAAGCGGGGGAGAGCATTAGCAGCGGTGGATACTGCGTGAAAAACATGGAACCCTCGGCTGCCTCGGGATCTGCACCTAGTAGCCTTACTTCTTCGGGAGAAAGGGTTACAGGCACATGCATCCTCGAGGGTTGTCATCCTCGGAGGTGTTTGGCATGAGTTAAGGAGTGAGAAAGTGAGGGAAAAAGAGAGAAAATGAGAAAGAGCGGGAAGAGCTGAAAGCTTCCTCCCTAAAAACTTTATTAATGAGCAAAAGGTCGTCTCCACAGTGTCTTGTTTGGGGGCTTTTATAGCCAAATCCCAATACAAATTACCAAAAACTACAAATCCAAATACTATTACAAGGAGAAAGTAGGAAGAAAACCAAAAAGAGAACAAAAAGTGAAAAAGTCAAACGAGCAGCAGGAACAGTCAATAGGGGTGAAAACTTGAACAATGCGCAGGGTGAAAATTTTGTAGTCTTGCTCCATTTCTTCTGCTTTGCTTTTTGCTTCTCTTTTCTTTTGGTTTTTGATTTACATCTATGAGTTGAACTTGGATTCTCCATGGTTGAGTTGAATCCCTATCTATGGTAATAAAAAGCCTGGAAAAATAACAAAACTTGCCACAAAATTTGATTAGTAGCTTTGCTAGGTCCTTAACATGCCAATTGGGTTAATTAGGCTGATTAGTACACAAAAAGTGCTCAAAACCTGTATTAATAGGGTGTAAATAATGGCACTTTTTTGGGTAGTAATCCACCCCAACAAACACATTGCTTGTCCCTTTAGAAAGTAGAAAGAAAGAAGAAAGCAATCAACAATTTGCTATATATATATATATATATATATATATATATATATATATATACTCTATATATATATATATATATATATATATATATATATATATATATATATACTCACTATCTTAAAAAATGATGTTTCAAAAATGAAGTGATAATGCAACCTATAGCATAAATTTATCAAAAACCCTGTCAATGACCATCTCCAAGAAGAGTGTATTGCTATGCAAAATCAGAGTGTCAAAACAGTGTCAACTCACAGAACTGACCTAACATTTTCCATAAAAACCTAAGTGTTAACTTGATTAGTTTTCAAAATAGTCTGTCAAACGGTCCTCTGCCCCCCAACCTAGCTCTTGTCTAAACTTAGCAGACTAACCAACCTCAATAGAGTAGGACTCACTTTTATTCCACAACTCCTTTTTTTTTGTAGGGTCTGATGCTAAGGGTACAGACTCGTGAGTGTCCATGTAACGGGGGTCCGTCGATGACTCCGAACCAATTAAGGTTTAGGGCATCAAGTCATAAGGATCTTTCGACCACTAACTCTTCAAGTTTCACCCCGGACTCTTAATGAGTTCAAAACTCCAGCACCTACAATTTGCTAAACTCTCCGTCTATTCACCCATGTATTGAGCCTTACTGAGAGTCGGTGAAATCTGACCGGTTAGCTTGGGCATCGGGCTTTAAAGACTTTCGCCATATGCCCCTCGGATCATGCTCGAGTTTCAAGACAAAGTGTCACAAATTTTCTTTTCTTTTCTTTTTCTTGGTTCTTTTCTCTTTTTTTTGTAAGACTCATTGGTCTTTTTATTCAGGGATGCAGACTGACAAAGGTGGTCAGGTGTTCAAGTGGGACTTTTGCGGGAGCTTAGAAGGCAAGGTAGTTTTGACCTATAGTGTTGCCATTTGTCTTCTTCCCTGCGAATTTGCTTGGTACGGGTTACTACGAGTGTGGTTGTGAAATTTCTAGCGTGCGAAATTTCACGGGTTGCGAAAAAATCTTGGAGGCTCTTTCCTGCAGACCTCTGGACCTCCCTACTTGCAAATGTTGCTATTTGCAAAAATAAACACGGGAAAATTAAAATTGCAAAAAAAAAAAAGAAAAAGAAAAAATCGGCTAAAAACAAAGATTAAATTAAAATTAGAGATAACCAAAGAGAAAAATAAAATAAAATAAAATAAAATAAAATCGAAACAAAAGTGGGGAGGCCCGGGTCCCCGAGCCGATTCTCAAGCCTTTTGAAATTGCTTTCGGCCAGTGGAGGCGAATGGAATTCACGAGGTTGGTGCTCAAATCCCCGAACCAAGATGGTTTGGTATGAGCCATCCAACTGTGTCATACAACATGGCTTGGTACGGTGTCTTTTATGCTTGTGTGAAGTTTGAACAATAGCGTACTGTCTGATTTGCCTGAGTAATGCAAATGGATTGGCCTCAACTTTATGGCCGGTGCTTTAGATATAGATTATCTTTGTAAAATTGTTGGCGGGATATACATTGGAGTTAGTAGAGCGGCGAGTGAAATTGTGGCACGGGCGCTCTCTGCTGCTTCCTTTCCCTTGTGGCCCTCGAGTCGATGGAAGGATTTTTATTTTCTCCTCCATGGCCCATAGACGGCACCTAATTATGGGGCATCCTGTAGTTCCTCAGAAGCTTCTACTGGTTCCTCTATCAATTCCTCCTGAAGCTGTTGCAGTTGAGCTTGTTCACCTAAAATAGTGTAAATCAGGCACTCTTCCTCTGGATTCTCTTCCTCTTGATGAACATGTTGTTGATTGGCAAGCCTTGAAATTGAATATTGCAGGATGTCAATTTTCTTATCAAGGTCACTTTGAAGCCCATCCAATTTTTGGTTCAGAGAGCTCTCCATAGTATCAATTCTTTGATTTGTTTGGACATTCACCACTTTCTGCTCCTCTATAAAAGTACCCACCAATTTTCTCAAGCTCGGTATTGCTTGCTCAACTGAAGAAGTTAACTGTGGTGGGTGAGGTGGTTGAGGAGTTGAAGGATACTGTGGATGTGCAGGAAATTCATACTGTGGAGGTCTTGGTTTCCATGAGAAATTTAGGTGGTTCCCCCAACTATGGTTGTCAATTCTGTCATATGGTGCATTAGTTGGAGTGTGTCTGTAATCCCTCATGGACCTATATGCATTAGGGTCTCTCTCCATTGGATACTCACTGTGTTGCTCTCCCTCTAAGTGTTCTATTTGGTCTAAATTCAGGCTTGATTCAGAATATGCTCCCTGTGGAATACTAATTCTCACCAATCTGCCTTCTGAGTTTCTAACCCACTATAACATGCACCCTTGTTGGAAAAATAGGGCAAACACCAAACAACAAAGAACAGTCCTACCTAAAGGTTTTAGTTTAGTTTTTTTTTTTTTTTAAACGTGAAATGAACTAAAAAAAAAACTGACAGTAAAATGATAAAAGAAAATTCACCAGAACTTGTGATGAGGATCACAAGTGTTCAACAGCTCATCAAATGCACTAAGGCACCATCCCCGGAAATGACGCCA
Source organism: Tetrastigma voinierianum (assembly GCA_016808115.1). Taxonomy (NCBI): domain Eukaryota; kingdom Viridiplantae; phylum Streptophyta; class Magnoliopsida; order Vitales; family Vitaceae; genus Tetrastigma; species Tetrastigma voinierianum. The sequence continues at coordinate 74,651 of JAEQBH010006929.1, read as the reverse complement.
TTTGATTCGTGGTAGCACGGAGGTGGTCCGGAATCAACAAAATTTATAAACCTAATTCCTCCTACTGCCGTAGCATAGCTACTACAGTATAGTGGCTCTAGGGTCGAACACAGGGATGAGTTTTCTTCGTACAAATGACTTATAGTGAGGTTCAATTTGGTGAATTCAATTTGGATTTTAAGGTTTGGTAAAAACAGTGGGGTGAAATGTTTGGAAACTGAAAATAAAACAAGTTAAAATGTAAAATAGAACTCCTTGAAGTGTTAGGTCACTAGGGTTGGATTCCTAGGGCAACTGAGGGTTTCCAGGGTCCTTTCCTCTCGTTGGGGAGGATGACCTATAGTCATTTCCCGAATTGGATCTTCAGTTAGCTATAAAAATCGACCCTTAATAAATATCCTTTGAAAAATGGCATCCACTAGCCATTAGTGCTCTCGGTCATTAAAACACAAGTCAGCTTGACTTACCTTACAATGACTCATAAATGATAACTAACGAACATCAATGGATCTAACATTAAGCATCCAATGAGCCCAAAAGCTTACCATAAAAATAACCATTCAAGGTGACTCAAAAGGGATTAAAACCTAAGGTTAAACAAGGAGAACAGTAACGACAATGGATACCTGCGTGAAAAACATGGAACCCTCAGCCTGCCTTAGGATCCTGCACCTAGTAGCCTTCTTCTTCAAGGAGAAAGAGGTTCTAGCCGCTCATCCTCCGAGTTGTCATCCTCGGAGGGTGTTTGGCTAGTGGGAAAGGGAGAGAAAGTGAGGGAAAAGGAGAGAAAGTGAGGGAAAAGGAGAGAAAATGAGAAAGAGCGGGAAGAGCTGAAAGCTTCCCTTGAAAAGCTTATTAATGAGCAAAGGTCATCTCGATGTCTTGTCTAGGGCTTTTATATGTGATCGGAAGGATGAATCATGCATACATTTCGATTACATTCTCGTTGTTCTTTATATTTAAAATGCACTTGATTCCACGACCTTTTCATTAATATTACGCTAATCCCTCATATTATATTATGCTATAGAATATGGTGATAATGGAATCAAAAGGGAACTAAAAGACGGAAAAACGGGCGAGAAGCGAGGAAATGATGAAAAGGCATCACAATTCTGGGTACGGCTGCGAAGACCCCCTTCCCACTGCGGCGAAACGCCATTTGAAGGGAAGGGTCCCACTGCTGTAGCGAACGGCTTGAAATCATAGGCCTCGGGTTCACCACTGCGAAGCCACATTCGCCGCGGTGAAGCGAGGTTCCCTTTCCATTACGGGAACTCAAAAAAACCCTAGATTTTTGGGCCATTGATGGGCCCGCGTCTTGAGGTATAAAAAGGGAGTAATTTCGAAGCAAAAGAAGGATGAGATCAAGAAGAAGGAGATCGAGGTAGAGATCAATAGGCGGGTCGGGAAAGATCGCGAAGACGGAGTTTTCTGCAGTTCTCCCTTCAACCTACTTCATGATTCGAATTCTTCAATCTGTGATGAATACTATGATTAACTAATTCTTTTCTCTAGGGTTTTGCCAACCCTAACCACAGTTTGATGGATTGATTTTTCGGTTTGGCTTATTTGGTTATTAATATGAGTTCCTTATGTTTGCTTTTCAATTACGGGTTTAATTATGTTATTGCCTACATTGTCGTGGCATGCTAAAGCCAGGAGTTTGAGATCTAAGAGAGAAGATAATTTCTAGGGACATATTTAAAGCAACACTTGGGTAGTTGAAGAATAGAGATGGGGCTGAGGGTGTGGCAGGGTTTGCACATTCAGGCTTTTCGGAGTCGAGGGATTGAGGCAGAGATGCAATACATCCCATTGGCGAGATAGGAAAATATATCTCGAGAGAGAATATCTTGTAGGAAAGATCAACCCGCCAACATAACTCATATGAATACTTCAATAAGTCCTTAATTGAATTGACATCCATCAAGAGTGGTAAGAGACAGTAAAACTCTTGGTTTCTCATCATCGATATAATTCAACACACGCAATTCTAAGTTTTAGTTAATTCTAATAATCTAGTCATAATTCACTATAGGATTAGATTCAAATATTGTTGAAGTCATCTAATCAGTAGTCAACACATTTCTCTTCGAGGGAACGACACTTGACTAACCACTACACTACATCAACTCGACGCGTGCACTTGCGCACACGGGTTTGCGTTTCCCAATTAATTTTACACACTCACCATTGGCCCGTCACAAACCCCAATACAAATTACCAAAAACTACAAATCCATACACTATTACAAGGAGAAAGTAGGAAGAAAACAAAAAAGAGAACAAAAAGTGAAAAAGTCAAATGTTATTAGGAATAGTCAACGAGGGTGAAAACTTGAATGAGTCGTAAAGGGATGAGAATTCGCGAGCTATATGAAAATTTAACTGCTCCATCTTCTGCTTTGCTTTACATTTTTCTCTTTTCTTACGAACTTTGTTGCAGCTATGAGTTGAACTGGTTTCTCCATGGTTGAGTTGAATCCCTATCTAAGGTATAAAAAGCCTACAAAAACAACAAAACTTGCCACAAAATTTGATTAGTAGCTTTGCTAGGTCCTTAAAATGCCAATTGGGTTAATTAGGCTGATTAGTACACAAAAAGTGCTCAAAACCTGTATTAATAAGGGTGTAATCTGCTCCATTAAAAATGAAAATTAAGACTTGATAATGAGAATAGAGAAAACTTCAATGATCAAGGGAATGATGATCCTCCCCAAATTCTTGAGTCTCTCTTGCAAGAAGGGCCTTCAAGTCTTCTCTTTCCTTTGATCCAAAATCAGGCTCCTCAAACCCTAGCACGATCAATGATTTTGACCCCAAAAAATGGAATCTCAGATTCCTTTTAAAGCTTATGCCCGAGATATGGTTGTCAAGCTTCCCGTGACATTGTAGCGTTGGAGCGTCACGACATAGAAACTATTTCTACCATTCTTCTCGAAGACTCCTACTGAGGCTTCTGTTTCCAACACTTTTCCTACAAAACCCAATACAAACTAAATATTAGAAAAGTAATAAAGCGAAGTCCTTATGTATATGAAACCGATCTAAATCTCTAAATCGGGTTTGTAATGAGTGGGCACTCATCAGTGTCCCATTAGTTAGGTGTTTAGAAACCCTCAAGGCTCGTGGAATTCTTGTGGGTAAGGTCCGGAGCCTTGGTATACCCTAGAGATCACATGTGTGTGTGTGTGCGAGAAAGACTACTTGAAATGAAGCTGAAACCCACAGGGGGTGACTAAACTATGTCACCCCAACCTTTCTAGCACACTATTCCAAATTATGTAACAACCTAAGGGTCCCTTTCCATTCTCTGCTCGATCTTTTTGAAAATTTTTGGCTCAAATTAACCTCCCATTCATGAGCATGACATCCACTCACACATAATACCTAGACCACACCTAAAACATGCAAATGCAACGAAAACAACCTAAAACACGTGAACAAGTAAAAGCTGAATATAAGAATAGAAATACCTACACCTTAAACACATAATACCTAAAACACCACAACCACTTGGAATATTGCAAAACAAGGAAACTAGAAATAAACAGGAAACACAAAAATAAACGCAGAAACAAAAAAACTAAAGCGGGAAACCTGAGAACACAAAAGAAACTTTGATGACCTACCCCAAACAAGAAGCGAGCCAGTCTCCTCAATGTCAATAGAATAGCAAGAGAGGGTGGAGTGAACTCCTTTGGTGATCGCTTGAATCACTGCGGTGGTGGTAAACGTGGCATGTGAAAGGCGAGGAGCTGGGCAAGCTGCTCTGGATGGACTGCTGGTTGTTGAGGATGGTCGCCTGGTTGTGCATGACTGTGCGCATGTCAGCCCTAAGTGCTTCTATGTCCTGGATAATGGTGACCTGGTGCTCCTGGGTCTCATCCCATTAGGCATCAAATTGGGCGGTGAGGTTCTGTACCTGGTCCTCCAGGGTAGTGGAAGGACTGATCGGGTCTTTCTCCTCGAGATGGATGTGGTGGTGGGGGTTGGGTGGATGACTGGTTGACTTCTCCCTGAGAACCTACTCGGATCCCAAACCTAGATTGGTATGCTCTAAGGCCATCCTCATTGGAGGGCTCATTTCCCGAATCGTATACCTCCTATGGCCTTGGTACACCCGATTTGTCTTTTTAACCATGATCGCCTTGATTGGGTGTATCCAAGACTCATTATCCTCTAAGGGCACCATGACTTGCTTTCATAGGTCGTAGATAAGGAAGGGGTGTCCGAGATTCATCTTCGCATCTTTGTTATAGAGGATGGCATCCTCTATAACCTGCCTGACATCAAATGGAATGTCCTGGATGATGGCATAGTTGAGTAGGGCCCTCTTGGCCGTCACTTCACACACATTAGTTGTCGAGATGAGACGTGATGTGATGAAGTGATGCCAGACCTTAGGAATGTAAGCCAAGTGTTTGGCCTTGAAGTGCACAGTGTGCCCTTCATCGTTAAGTTGGGATGCTCATGGAGCTCGTCATAGGCCTCGGGGTTAACCCGCTCAAGGTTATAATATCGATTGATAGACTTCGCACTAAAGTCTACCAACACCCCGCACACCCGGACCTTTTTCAGTATGTAAGATGCGAGATTAGCGTAGAACTCTCGTACCACACTTGTGGCAACTGGTCTTAGAGGTTGACAAAGTTCCCTCCATCTCTTGTTCACAATGGTTTTGCAAAAGAAATCATCGGGGTGGTGAAACCCCTTCTCCTTGATTACGGACCTATTCTTTGAGATGAGGCCGAATTTCTCGACCGCGTTCTCATTGAAAAATTTCTCATGATCGTAATCATGAGTTGGCTCTTCACTTGCCCAATTTCTTTTCGAGCTCAGTTTTTTCTTTTTGCTCGACATCGGGCACTTGATAGGGATAGGGATTGGATGATTGTCTAGGCTTGAATTACTCTCTAGTTGGCTTCCTAACCTTGTGATGCCACTCTGCTAGTTTATTAACATAGTCACAAAAACTCACTTAGGCAAAGGACGAACACAGTGTGCACTAAGGAGATGGCATTTATGACTCTATCCTATGGCTTCTATGATCACCAACCACCCCTAAGGTCCCTTTTCTAGCATAAGCAACCTAGAAAAATTCCAATACAAATTGAATTTGGACCTAAGTCACCCGAAAGCTAGACCGTGTGGAGTGTATCCAAATGAGAGTGGATCTTAGGGTTTTCGGACTTAGGAACTTTCTTAGGGCTTTGAAGAGTGCTAATGTCAGTTGGGATGAGGATGGGTGAAGATTGGCTGGGGTACCTGCAAAAATCGATGAGCATAGTTAGGGTTCTTTAGGTTTCGGGTGTGAGAATATGAACGTTCTTATTCATAGAAACAGGGCAACGTCGCGACGTTCGGATAGCGTCGAGGCGTTCGGACCCAGCGTCGCGGCGTTCGGGCCAGCGATAAATGCGTTCTTAAGGTTAAATTTTCAGCGTTGTGACGTTGGAGCCCGACGCAGCATCATGGCGTTCTAGAATGCCGGACTTATGTCGCGGCGTTCGACTGCAATTTCAATGTCGCGACATTGGATCCTAACGTCGCGTGTTCCCGGGGTAAGCGCTAATATGAGTTACCAATGTCGTGATGTTGGGAACGGCGTCTCGACGTTATAGAATGAAGATTTGTTTTTCCATAGCATGTCAGCGGCGTTATAGAGGAAAAACTCACTTTTGATAAACACATTTTAAGTTTTAAAGAGCACTCTCTTTTTTTAGGTTTTGATCATTGTCAACCTCGGTTTGGTTACCAGAGCTACCTCTCTATCGACTGCTTGATCTTGGGCTGAAACGGGAACAACACCACATAAGTTATGGTCTCGAAAATTTTCATCGCCAAAATAAACAAACATATGCAAAGCTACACTAATGAATGAAAAACTTGAAAATGCTTAGGTTGCGTCCCAAGTAGCGCTTTGTTTAATGTTGTTAGCTCGACTTCCCAGAATCTCAATGTTCCCAAGACTACGGGACTGCACGAACTCCCTACCTCACTATTTTCGATGTGCTTAGATTTATGGCCTGCTTGCTTGCATGAAACTCGCAATCGTTGTGCGTTAACTTTAAAGCTCTATTTCTCTGGGTGCATAATTTCTGCTCCTCCATACGGAAAAACTTGAGTCACAGTAAATGGTCCCGACCACCTTGACTTCAATTTCCCTGGGAAGAGCTTGAGTCAAGAGTTAAATAGGAGAACCCGTTAACCCGGCTTAAACTATTTTCTTACAATATGCTTATCGTGCCAGGCTTTCGTCTTTTCTTTATATGTCTTTGCATTCTCGTAAACCTCATTGCGGAACTCTTCTAATTCATTGGTACGCAGTATGCATTTCTCTGACCTCTTACTATCATATTCTTCCTAGTTGCCCGATTATTCTCTATGTTCTAATTCCACAAGAAGCAAGAGTGGCACGCCTTCCCGAGCTCTTGCTTTGAATGGCAACATTCCCGTAGTGTCTTGAGCGGCTATTCTATATGCCCAAAGCGCATCATCTATCTTTTTCGCCCAATCTTTCTTCGAGCTATTGACCTTTTTCTCTAAGATAGATTTGATTTCTCTGTTTGACACTTCTGCTTGGCCATTAGTCTATAAGTGGTATGAAAGTACGGTTCGATGTCGGACACCATATTTTCTCAGCACGTTGTCAACTAGTTTGTTACAGAAATGTGTTCCTCCAATTGTGATCAATGCCCTTGGAGTTCTGAATTGGGTGAATATATGACTGCGGAGAAAGCTTGCTACCACTTTGGCATCATTAGTTCGGGTAGGTATGGCCTCCACCCATTTAGAAACATAATCTAAGGCCAGGAGAGTGTATAGGTTGCTGAAAGATGAGGGAAAGGGACCCATAAAATCCAACCCCCAGATATCAAACAACTCTACCTCTAAAATGGGTTGCAAAGGCGGCTCATCTTGTTTTGATATGCTCCCCATCCTCTGGCATTTGTCACAGGTGGACACAAATTGGTGTGCATCTTTGAACAAGATGGGCCAATAGAATCCCGATTGAAGTACCTTCACAGCTGTTATATTTCCCCCAAAGTGCCCCCCACATGCTAGAGTGTGGCAATGACTTAGGATACTTTCCATTTCCTCCTCTAGGACACATCTTCTTATCACCGGATCGGCACAATGCTTATACAGGATGGGCTCTTCCCAGTAGTAGTGCTTCAACTGTGCAAAAAATCTTGTCTTACATTGATAACTAAACTCTGAGTGGGAGCACTCTTGCCGCAAGTGAGTTCACAAAATGAGCAGGAAGTCGCCGGCTCTTTACCACCGTGCAGACTATGTTCCGTCGGGGAAATCATCATTGATGAATTTCTTTACTCGGCCCTTCCAATCATGAAAGATGGTCGACTACTAGATTTTCAGTCCCTTTCTTATCTTTAATTCTAGGTCAAACTCCTGTAGCAGTAACACCCACCTTATCAGTCTCGGTTTCGCGTCCTTCTTATTCATTGGGTACTTTATGGTTGAATGGTTGGTGTGCACTATTACCCTGTTACCAATCAAGTATGGCCGGAACTTGTCAAATGTAAACACAATAGCTAAAAGTTCTTTTTCATTTGTTGCATAGTTTAGTTGTGCATCATTCAACATCTGGCTCACTTAATAGATAACCTGAAATGTTCTTTCCCTTATTTGCCCTAGGCCCCTATTGTGTAGTCACTTTTATCACACATTAGTTCAAAAGGAAGATTCCAGTTCGGTGCTACTACAATAGGTGTTGATACCAATTTCTCTTTCAAAAACAAGAACGCTTTCAAATACTGATCATCAAACTCAAAGGACGCTCCTTGAACAAGCAGATTTGACAGGGCTAAGCTATTTTGGAGAAATCCTTTATGAATCTCCTGTAGAATCCCGCGTGACCTAGAAAGCTCCTTATTTCTTTCAATGAAGATGTGGGTTGTAGCTTCTCTATTGTTTCAATCTTAGCTTTATCTACCTTGATTCCTCTTTCTGAGATCCAATGCCCGAGTACAATGCCTTCTTTCACCATGAAGTGACACTTTTCCCGAGTTCGACAAGGTTAATTTCCCTCACATCTTATTAGTGCATGTCTTGAGTTCTCAGGACAATTATCAAAGGATTTCCCTATGATTAATTGCCCAAAAGTACAATTTTGAACCCTATATTAGATAGGTTTTGAGTGCTTTGTTGCACTAATCATGTCACTCTGATTAAAGAGTGTTCAAGTCTTCTTAGTATCACTTATCTTAGTTTAGAGTTATTTTTATAATTGTTTGTAGGTTTTGCACTTTGGGAGTTCAATATCGAGATGTATGACGAATCATGAAGTTTGAACTCAGAAGTGTTGGCCATCAACCAGCCCAGAATCAATGAAAACTGAAGGCAAGTGAAGAAAAATTGATACGAGTTGAAGACGGGATGAAATGCGGTAGGATCAACAAAGCACAGGTTTAAGCTAGAGTTGCGAAAATTTTAAGCTGGGATGTAATTTCGCAACCTTAAGCGAAAAAATTCGCAACCTGTGAGAATTGCCAATTTTAGCTAGACCAAACTCAGTTTCGCTGAGCGCTTTGTTCTAGCGAAATTTTGTATTTCGCTACTCACGAAAATTTATTCAACTGTAGTGCAGGAAACTGCGAAATTTCACAGTTTTCGCTATGCCTGGTGATTTCGCTACCTAGCGAAATTCTTCAGCCTAGCGAAATTCACTGCCTCATCATGCTTTTGTATTTAATGCTAACCGACTTCAAATTTGGTGTATTACTCTCTTGTCCTTTAACTTAGCCAAATTTGTAGGTTTTTTGGTATTTTCATGTATTGAGGTGGCCTATATAAACCCTCTCTTTTTGTAATAAATATAGAGAATTTGGGAAGCAGAATTGGGGGGGGGAGAGAAGAATTTGTAACTTTTCATTTTTGTAAATAAAGTCTCGTATTTTTAATTGGGGTTTGCTTTTCTCTCTTCTCTCTCCTCTTTCTCTTACTTTCTTGGCTGCCAAACACCTCTTGAGGATGACAACTCAAGAGATGCTTGGCTAAGCCTCCTTTCTTTGAAGAGGAAGGAAGTGCAGTGGTGGGGTATAATAGGTTGTCCCTCTCTATATTAAAGCCATGAGTCTTTGTGTTTGTGACCCTAGTCTTCTCAGATTAGGGTTGAATAGCATTGAATGTTATTGATTTGGCCAATACTCTCCATGCTTTAGGATCACAGTGCATACTTAATGCTAGATGCCTTGTGGTTCTTTAGATGGTCTTCTGAGAGCCTACGAAATGATATTTAAATGTTAGGGTTTCAAATCAGTAAAAGGGGCCATAGATGCATGCTACGTGTTGACTCAAATAGGAGTTGATTTCAGGTGAGGTTTTGTTAGTTAAACATGGATCGGTTATGCCTTGGGTATAGGTTGCATGTCATAATGCGAGGATAAAACCGAGGACCTTGTTTGCCCTAACTTACCAAGTTAGTGACCTAAATCTTCAAAGTTAACTTTTCACACTTCATTTTGAGTTTTTACAATTTCACCAGTTTTCAACCTACTTCCCTTTGTTTTGAAGCAAATCCGAAAGAGTCCAAATAGAAAGCCTTGCAGCCGTGCACTTATACCCGTCATTTTTAGGATGAAAACCCATCCCCGTGTTCGACCCTAGACCAGCATCTTTGCGATAGCTTGACTACGGCGGTAGTAAGGCTGGAATTGTATATAAATTTTGTTGATTTTAGCTCAACTACTGTGTACGAATCAAATGGCGCCGTTGCGGGGATGGTGCCAAACTACTAATCGTAAGTTGAAGTGTACTTGTGATCAACATCACAAGTGAAGGTAACCTTTTACCTCTTTTGTCCCTTCGATTGCGAGGCGCCGGTTCGGCGCAGCGTGGCTACATGCTGTTTGATTTTTTTATTGATTAGTTTTAATTTTTGTTAGCTAATCTTAACCTTTTACGCAAGCTTTTTGTTAGTTCTCTTTGTTGTCTCTACAATTTTGGTGTTTATGCAACGTGGGATAAGAGACACGCATCGGGTGAAATGCGTAGAATCAGTACACAACCCTGACCCGGTCGATTGAAGTTAGTGTACCTGCTTACGATCTCCATGGATCCATTGCAGGAACCTCAGTCGGCCGAGACCCCATGAATCAAATGCTTATAGAACCGCTGAGGGATCACATCCACCCTCCTGAGTTAATTGCCCCATCTGTATCCCATTCCACCTGCTGAAGATGTAGCGGTGAGGTACATTTAGTACCCGCCATATCATGGTATGGAAAATGAAAATCCATACACTCATATTAAGGATTTTAGGAGGTTTACTACCTTGAGGAAGGTATGATGGACATGGATTTCTTTGAAGGTAAAGCATTTCAGTGACCACACAAGAATGAGAGCGAGATTTGGCTAAACTCATTGAGACTAGAACCATTAGAATTGGAAGTTTGATTGCGGGAATTCTGAAGAAGTTCTTCGATTGCTCATAAGACCAATAATTTGAAAAGACAAATTTATACCTTTGCGGCTCATGATGGTGAGAGATTTTACGGTGTTGGGAGAGATTTATGGAAACCATCAGTGCGTCACATCATGGGTTTGACACTTGGATGTGGGTGAACCACTTCTATGGTGGTATGTCTCCTGCCATGAGGCGGCTTTTGGAAACCATGTGTGGAGGAGACTTTACGAGTATTAAGCATCAGGTGAAGCCATGGATTTTTTTAAATTACATGGCTGAAACTTCTAAGGGTTGGGATGGGCTAATACTGAAGAATTGAAAGGATGAGACCCATGATTAACCAAAGGGTGGGATGTATGTGCCTTTATTAGAAATAGAAATGAGAGCTAGGTTTCCAGCCCTAGCTAGGAAGGTAGAAGGCTTGAAGGCAAGCTTGGCTCCAGAGGTGCATGAAGCAGAAAATCCTACAGTCAATCCTTGCACCAATTTCCAATCCCTGTACACCAATTAGAACCATGTCACATGGCCTGAGTGAAGGATTTGATGTCGAATGTGCAAACACTGTAGGACAATTCAAACCACAACAATCCAATGCTCCATATGGCAATACTTACAATTCCAATTGGAGGAATCACCCTAACCTTGCATGGAGACCCAACCCCCCTGCTTATGTACCCCCAGGTGCCAAACCTCAGTTTGGTACCCCCTCACAATCACAACAACCATCATCCTCTTCTCCAGTGGAACAAGCTATATTGAATTTGAGTAAGGTGGTGGGCAACTTTGTTGAGGAACAAAAAGGAATCAATGTGCAACTGGCACAAAGTTGATCTTGTAAGTATAACAGATAAGAGAATAGATGGGCTTGAGAGCAATCTCGACGGAGAAAATTGACAATCTACAGGTATTCAATCACCAAGATCAACAAGTTGCTAAGTACAGGCGGGAGAGGAGGGTTTCTATCCTATTACTTCCAAATCCAAAGGGAATCCATGTGAGGTGGATCATCCGACAATTCGAGAATGGATGAAGTTAAGGCTATAATTACGAGGAGTGGAAAGGGTTTGATCAATGCCATACTTTGGCACATTGAAGAGAATCCAATCAAGGAGAAAGTGCGGTCTGAGCATCTTCTTCTAAGGGAGGGATTCAATGAAATACCGCATACCACCTCCGTTTCACGAAGCACTTAGAGGTGAGAAGAAGGCATCTCGACAAGCGAACTTTAGGGTCACAGGCAAGTGAAGTTAACATACCTTTATTGGACATAATCAAACAAGTGCTGCTTATACAAAATTACAGAAGATCCTTTGCTGATTAAGAAGGGATTAGGCAATGAGAAGAAAGCATTTCTCAGCGAGCAAGTCGGTGCCATAATCCAAACAAATACTGTCAAATCTGAAGGATCGGGATCTCCCACAATTTCAGTCAATATTGGTGGGAATTGCATAGAGAAATCATTGCTTGATTTAGGAGCCGAGTGTGAACCTCATGTATTCGGTGCTCTGACGGAGGTTAGGTTTAGGTGAACTTAAACCTACCAACATCACACTCTCATTGGCCGATAGATCAGTGAAAATCCCTAAGGGGATAGTTGAGGATGTCTTAGTGAAAATAGACAAATTCTACTACCCAGTAGATTTTGTAGTGCTTGACACAGGCCAATTGCCGTGAACCCGATCATGTACCCGATCATCTTAGGAAGACCATTTCGCCACGTAATGCAATTGTAATTGCGAATGGAGTCATGCAACTAACCTTTGGTAACATGACTTTGGAGTTAAACATCTTTCATTGAAACAGGCATGAGTTGCTAGAAAATGAAAATCAAAAGAACTAATAAGTTGTTTCAAATGTTCGGTATGCGGGGAAACCTGAGTGTCGGGAATTGCAAGGAGTAATCAGCGAGGAGATGAAGAGATGGTCTTGCCATGACACATCAGCTGGGCCAATTGCTCAATTCAAAATCCATCAGTGAAAATACTTGACAATTGGACATCGACAACATGGAGTCACCTGAAGACTCACTATGGCGGGGTGTTTTCAAAAACCGGATTGCAGTTCAACAATTTTGCTTTTTGTCTTAATTTAGTTAATTTTGATAATTTCAGTTATTTTTCGAAAATTTCCTAAATTAGCAGTTTTTCCCTTTTTAATAATTTTGTTTATATACTATAGTACTTTGTGTTAAATTTTTTAATTTTGGTTTCATATAGTAAATTTATTATAATAATTTTATTTCACATAGTACTAATATTTAAGTTATAATTTTTTTGAATTGCAAAGGTGATGCGAGGCCCGAGCCAAATTCGCTGAACCAGCGAAATAATAAGGAGAAAAACTCTTCGACTTCCTCATTTGCCTATAAGAAGAAGGGAGGGGTTGTTTTATTTGGTCACTTCACATTCTCCCTCCTTGGCGAAGCCACAAGAGTCACCGTCCACCAGCTGAGTTCCCGGGGCCACATGCTCCTTGCCGCCATTAGCAGTGACCATAGCCACCTCACTGCGCTTGCCCCAGCCGATTCGGTGTCACCAGAGCCTGATCCCTTTGCCTGCATTGCTCTCTTTGTATGTGATTCTTGCCCCCTGCATTGTACTTGATTCATTGCCTCTTGCCAGCCTGTGCACCTTGGCCCTTGCACGTACCTCGGTCTCGACCTCGCGAGAATACTGGCCGAGACCTCCACCCGCGTGACGCCTGAGCCACGACCGTTCATTGCCCCGGCCCCGGGCCACCTGCAGTGAGCCTTGACGAGCCTCCAGCGCGTTACATCAGCGCCGTGCGGCCCGGTTCGGCTATTTCTGCCTGCCTCATTTGGTCTTTCTTGAGCCTTTGTTTGCCGGGTTCGAGTCGATTTAATTTGTTGCCCGGTGAGCCACTGGTTCATTGCTATTTTCGAGTGCCTTAGTCGTCTTAAGACCTCGGTTTAGTTCTACGATTGCATCGGTGCATTTTCGGTGGTCGAGGCCCTTTTCCAGTATTTTATTTCGATTACAGTATGGTTCGTACTCGGGGTGGGTCCCGCATTCGGCCGCGGGTGAGATTCAGTACGGGGAGGGGCCCGGCCGGTCGAACTCGGTACCATCACGGTCCAGGCGATGCACGAGGGCCTCGAGTTGGCCTTCATCGGACCGCGGATGGGACCCGTGCCCCATCACACAGCCTCGAGAGGAGAGTTCGGAGGCCCGAGGCCCTCAAAGCGGGCCCGCACATCAGACCTTTGAGGCCCCGGGTGTCCACCGTCCTGCCGGCGCGGCGGAGTCACGATCCATCTGCTGCGGAGGCTACTTCATCCTGTTTGTCGCGCGCCTCGAGGATTCGAGGCCATTGTTTGTAAAGGGAACCCTGAATTCGGGAATGTGCGACTCCATCATGAGCCGTTCCATCGAAGTCGTCTTCTGGCGTCCCGCGAGCGATCCCGAATCTGCAAAGTGCATGAGATTGATCGAGGATTATTCGCTCTTGCCTTTCATGACCCAGGCGGTATTACTGCCGCAGTGAATGCTTTGCGGTTCTACCGCTCGATGACGTCACAGAGGATCGACTAGTCGCGTGAGCTTGATTCGGCATTGATGATCGCCGCGGAGTACTCGGGCGGCCGTATTTGGCGGCTCTTGGCACAGTGTATACGCGAAGTAATCACGGAGATTCTGAGAGATTAGGCCCACCCGCCTCATCGCGAGATAGTTCGAGCAGCTAGAGACACCAACTTCTTTGGACCGGTATTTTACGAGGGGCGGCTCAGCCTCGGATCTTGTTGCTTGACCATCACAATTCGGGACGAGCTTATTTTAAACCGGCTGTACGTACGGAGGAGGGCCATCTTGGAGGTGCTTTACCGGATCTCGAGTTGGTTCAGTCCCTACGGGCTGGTGATGGCCTCTCTTTCTGGGTTGAGGAGAAGGTCCATTGGAAGGACTGAGTACGGCGAGAGAGCATTCCTTTACTTATCTGGGACACCTGCCATGTTCTCGAGCATATGGGATTCGGAGGCCAGGATTGAGATGAGGGTTCATTTGGTCATGTCGATTGGAGCCAATTGATGATTATGCCGGTATCTTTCGAGGCTTACGACCACGGGACCGGGAGGAATTGCACAGTCGGAGGCCGAGGACCACCATACGGATGATATACTTGCCCACCCGAGCGGGAATGCCGTGAGTCGGTTTCCACGGATATCCCACCTTCATCCCCTCCCCACAGATTGTCAAGAATGCAGAAATTGCACACCCGCCCATCCTATCTTCAAAGACACCATTCACGGAGTACACCATGCCACAAATGAGAGATATCGTGTGATGGATGCGGGTCCGCATTACTAGCATCTACTACTGTGCAGCCCAGATCGAGGTCGCCCAGCCGCCATTCCATCACGATTATGACGCATCCTAGTCCCTCCTCATGTTCCCGATCGCAGAGAGGACCCCACCTACGCCCACCGCTCTGGATGTTCCTGGCCGCAGCGCAGCCAGGCTTCTCAGCCCACTACCTCACCACCACCACAAATAAATGTAGGTGGTTAGTTTCTTTACATTTTTGTATAGCTATCAGCTTTATCAATCGCCATCGATTTTGATTAGGATTTTGTATTAGCCAAGAGGCAAAGGATAATACTTTTGTATGTTTAGCTTTACTATGCATGTACTAGCCATTTTGGCTATATCAAAGCTATTCGCCTTTATATATATATAGCTTGCATATCATGTTTCAGGCCTTTCCATGTGTCTATAGTTTTTCTTCAATTGAACAATTGAATTGCCAATTGACAATTGAATTGCTTTTGTTGCAAATTGAATCACTGCTTGTCACCTATATGTTAGAACAAATTCCATGCTTGAAACAATTTTGGTCACTTGATAGCTCCAAAGATGTCAAATTTGAAATTTCTCCCTTATTCTAATTCACACACGCACTCCAGATTATTTCCTTATCAGTCGTGAATTTGTTTATTTCCTTCGCTTGCATAGCCGGCCTTAAGCATGCTGGCAAACTCAGGATAGGTTTGTGTTACCCATACTTGAAGACCAATGTTGTCTTCCAAAAAGAAAAAGAAAAGAAAAAGCAAAAAGAAAAAGAAAAAGAAAAGAAGAAAAAGAAAAATAAAGTCGTGAAGTTTTGCCTTGAAACCCGAGCACGGTCCGAGGGGTATATGGCGAAAGCCTTTGAAGCCCGATGCCCTAAACCTTAATTGGTTGGGAGTCATCGATTTAGTGTTCGTTATACGTGGATAGGCAGAAATTAAACGATTTCAGGTGCTTGATTTTTGAAGTCATTCGCGTCCGTGAAGCCTTTAGAGTTAGTGGTCATTGATCCTTTTGGCTTGATGCCCCCTAAACCTTAATTGGTTGGGAGTCATCTATGAATCACATAACGGACTTTGGTGAAGTCGAATTTTAAGCATTGCATCCTACAATGTAGTCAATAAAGAAAAGAAGCATGCAACTATCCTTATCTAGGCTGCTCAACGTTTTAAGGCCATGTCGCTGCTAGGTTGGGGAGGGACAAATTTTGCAATCCATTGGCGTAATTTGGCGGTATAAAGAACCAATAGACTTAGGTGGAAATTCAAGTTGAGAATCATGGATCCAAGATTGGCCTAGAATTGTTCTTGTATGGATTTCAGTTCTTTCATATCTGGCTATTAAACTTTGATGTCAATTTTCAGTTTACAATGTTTATATGTACATAAACCTTTTGAAATCATAAACTTTTTCAAATCACTACATGCATCTCCTTTTTGTTTTTACTGCTAAGGGACTAGCAACGTTCGGTTAGTGTGATTAGTGCCCAAAAGTACAATTTTGAACCCTATTAGATAGGTTTTGAGTGCTTTTTGTGCACTAATCATGCTCAATGCCAATTGAAGTGTTCAAGTCTTCTTAGTATCACTTATGCCGTTAGAGGTTATTTTTGGTCGCTTTTAAGTGTGTTTCATGCGCACTTGGGAGTTCAATATCGAGATGTGCGGCGACGAATCATGAAGTTTGAACTAAGTGTCGCCATCAACCACTCTGAATCAATGAAAACTCGAAGGCAAAGTGAAGAAAAATTCGATGCAGCTTGAAGACGTGATGAAATGCAAGCAAGGAGATCAACAAAGTCTGAATTTTCGCTGTGAGTTGCGTAAAATTTTCGCCAGGATCGCTAAAATTTCGCAACCCAGCGAAATCGCTAATTTTCGCTAGACCAAACCGGGGCCACTTAGGCACTGCTCCTAGCGAAATTTTGTATTTTCACATCATTTAAAAAAATTCCTGTTAGCCAAATTCCCGCTAGCTAGCCAAATTACTGTGCCTTTAGCTGGGGCCTCTCCTGCCGCTTATGCCCTCATGATTTCGCTACCTAGCGAAATTCACCCTAATAAAATTCATCATTTTGTCATGCTTTTTGTATTTAATGCTAACCGACTTCAAATTTGTCAGATACTCTCTCATTCTTAACTTAGCCAAATTTGTAGTTTTTGGTATTTTAATGTATTGAGGTGGCCTATATAAACCCCTCTCTTTTTGTAATAAATATAGAGAATCTCAGAAGCAAGAATCGGGGGAGAAGAATTTGTAAGTTTCATTTTTTGTAAATAAAGTCTCAGATATTTTTAGTTAGGTTTTGCTTTTATGTCTTCTCTCCTCTTCTCTTACTTTCAAGCCGCTAAACACCCCTCTGAGGATGACAACTCAAGAGATGCTTCGGCTGCCTCCTTTCTTTTGAAGAGGAAGGAAGCTAGCTTGGTGTGGTGGGGCATATGCAAAGGTCCTCTTGTATTAAAAGCCATAGGTACTGTGTTTATGACCCCCATCTTCTCAAATTAGTTGAATAGCATCAATGTTATTGATTTGACTCAATACTTCCATGCTTAGATACGTTGCATACTTAATGCTAGATGCACCGTGGTTCTTAGATGGTCTTTACGAGCCTCTCGAAATGATATTGAAATGTTAGGGTTTCAAATAGTAAGGGCCATAGATGCATGCTACTCCGTGTTGACTCAAATAGGGAGTTGATTTCATGGGGGTGAGGTTTGCTAGTTAAACATAGATCCGGTTATGCCTTTGACTATAGGTTGCATGTCATAACGCGAGGATAAAACCCGAGGACACTTGTTTGCCCTAACTTACCAAGTTAGTGACCTAAATCTTCAAAGTTAACTTTTCACACTTCATTTTCAGTTTTTACAATTTCTCAGTTTTCAACCTACTTCCACTGCTAAGCAAACTAAAGAGTCCAAATAGAAAGATTCTACGTTCGTGCACTTATGCAAATCATTTTTAGGATGAAAACCCATCCCCGTGTTCGACCCTAGACCACTATACTGTAGTAGCTTGACTACGGCAGTAGTAGGAACTTAGGTGTATATGCATGTTGTCCTCTTGTATTGGGTGCCACAGTACTCGGCTTATGACCCCATCTTCTCAAATTAGGTCGACTAAAGTACTGAATGTTATTGATTTGGCCATCACTTCCATGCTTTAGGATACAATGGCTATTTTTAATGCTAGATGCACTGTGGTTCTTTTAGATGGTCTTTACGAGCCTCTGAAATGATATTTAAATGTTAGGGTTTCAAATAGTAAAGTGGCCATAGATGCATGCTACTTCAGGTTTGACTCAAATAGAGTTGATTTCAAGGGTGAGGCTCTGCTAGTTAAACATAGATCCTCGGCTATGCTCTTGGACTATAGGTTGCATGTCATAACGCGAGGATAAAACCTCGAGGATTACTTGCTCCGTCCTCAACTCTACCAAGTTAGTGACCTAAATCTTCAAAGTTAACTTTTTACACTTTATTTCGCTTTTACAATTTCGCTTTCAACCTACTTCCCACTGCTTTTGAAGCAAATCCAAAAAGTCCAAATAGAAAGCCTTTACCTTCGTGCACTTATGCAAATCATTTTTAGGATGAAAACCCATCCCCGTGTTCTGCACCCCTAGACCACCATACTCGCAAAGAGGGGCTCGACTATGGCAGTAGGAGGAACTTAGGTATATAAATTTTGATGATTCCGGATCACTCTACTGTGGCACGAATCATATAGTGACCTGATTATAACTCAAATACCCATCTAAGAAGCGGTAATACTCATGCCCTGCCAGCCGGTCTAGCATCTGATCCAGGAACAGAAGTGGGAAATGATATTTTTTGGTTGCCTTATTTAATTTCTAGTAGTCGATGAAAATTCTCCACCCTGTAACTGTTCAAGAAGGTAGTAGTGCGTTATTCTCAGTCCTTATCACTATGGTCCCTCCCTTTTTTAGGACAACCTGTACTAGGCTTACCCATGATCTGTTTGAGATTGGGCAGATCACCCCGGTGATCTAACCATCACTTCAATACCTCTTTTTCTATCAAGCCTCTTCATTGTCGAATGAAGTCTCCTCTGAAATAATCGAAGGTTTGTGCCCATCCTCTAATAGGATCCGGTGCATAAACATGGAGGGGTGGATCCCTTTCAAATTAGCTAAAGACCACCCGATAGCATCCTTATGATCTCCAAGCACTCTTAAAAGCTTCTCTTCTTCCACTACTATCATAGATGCTGATATGATAACTGGTAGGGTTGAGGATTCCCCTAGATAAGCATACCTTAAATGGCTAGGGAGTGGCTTTTGCTCAACCGTGGTGGCTGCCTTCAACCGGCGGCACCGGTCCGAGCGTTCTCCACCCACTCATGATACTTCCTTCTCGTTTAATCTAGAAGGAGTCCATCCACTCACATACTCTTCTACTCTTCACTTATTTCCTCCTTAGCATTCTCGCATACATGTGGGAAATTAAAGGGTCAGGGCCAAACCACTTTGGCTAGGCACTATAGCCTCTACGACCTCTATCATAAAACATGCATCGCTTCTCCGCTGGATGCCCCACCGCATTGAATACACTAAATCTGACCTCATCATCTCTGCGACCTTAGCCCCGCTCCCTTCGAACATCAAATCATAGCCCTCGCTTAGTTTCTAGAAATGAATTCCATCTAGTATGATGGGTATCTCTTTATCTTCCTCCATGTCTAACACTATTAAATCAGCTGGGAAGATAAACTTGTTTACCTTTACTAGCACATCTTCTATCACTCCCCAAGGATGTTTCAATGATCTATCTGCTAACTGTAGGGTGACCGTAGTAGGTCTAGCTTCACCTAACTCCAGCCTTCTGAAAATGGATAACGACATGAGGTTAATACTGGCTCCCAAGTCACATAGGGTTATCTCAAAGATTGAGTTCCCTATCTTACAGGGGATTGCTTGGATCCTTTACCAACCGTAGCAGAATTTCCTCAGAATGACCTTTTTGCACTTCGATTAAGATTCAGCATCCTTATTTTGATAACCTTAACACTACGGGATAAACTATATCTTTCATGGGTGACATAGCTGGGCATACGTTCTGGCATATTGATGGAATGTTAATTTATGCAGTTTCTTAAACACTTCAGATCAGTGGCCTTATCGAATTTATTCTTCCTCGAACACTAGGGATATGGAATTCCCAGTGCAGAGGGTTCGTATATTCATTTGTTTCTTAGTCTCTTTCATCTCATTTGATTTCTCTGCTTGCTTCTCCCTCTTAGACTAACTCCTTACATCTAATCTTTGAGATGACTGGTCCTTTCTTATAGTTTCCTCTTGTTACTATTAATTGGTTGTAGTGTGGCTAGCTCTCTGCATTTCTTAACACCCATTAATGATATTATTTTGCTCACCTCGGGTTTTATCTCCTAAATTGCTTGGCAAGAGACATGCTTGCCTCTCGATTAAAGATTGATATTTAGCCCATTTGCACCTCTCGGGTTTCTCAACTATTCTTCATATCTGTGGTTGTCAATTTGGGTCGTGATTCTGCATAGTTGCCTTTGTTTCGTCGTAAAGAAAAATTTGTATGGGAGTAACATTTGAGCAGTCTTCTTCAATCCACTTTTCTTAGGTTGGCTGTTTGTTCACTTGAGGTGGCATACAGCCGATTGTTCGACCATCCTTAGCCTGGTTTGATTATGATAAGTGTACCTCACTCTGAAACCATTTACTAATTAAGTTAAACCTTGTTTTATCTTGTACTTTGTTCTATTATCACTCCATTGTGGCATTTTGTAAATGCAATCTTGTCCCCCTACATGATTCCACTCTAAGTTGCTTTGAATAGCATTTATAGCACCTTGCTGTCTTTGTGCTTCATTTAGTGAGTTGCAGACATGACTCTGGAATTGTTCGGGACCTCGTGTTGCACCTCCCACGCCTTCCTTGGTATCATTCTTTCCCCTGACCATTGGTTGCTGTAGTAGCCATGTCCTCTGGGATTCCATCACAGCAGGCAGTCTTTTCATCAGGTATTGCACCTTGTTGAGGCATCTATTACGTTCTAGTAAATTGAAAACAATTGCGGACGTGGACTTCACATCCATCTAGTCGATATTCATAGTGTGGGCTGCCAGTAATAGTTCATGGAATCTACCATGCCTCGACTGAGTTCTCACCTTGAATTGTCTAAGCGTCGTGTCTCTCTTGCACCAGGTTGGTACTTTTAATCTTTAGGCGAAAAAAACTTGGTCGGAATTTCTACGAATCATTCAACATGAACATGGGTGGGGTTATTGACTAGTGTTTGCTCTATCACCCAATGACGGGAACAATCTGGAGTCTTAGTGCTTCTTCTATCACTCCATTGTATTTGACGATGTCGCATACTTCAATGAAGTTTTTCAAATGCGTGTTCGGGTTCTCACTTGGTAGATCATGGAACTGAATGTTTTGAAGCATTTGCAATGTTGTTGTTTTCGTCTCAAAATTGTTTGCTTGAATGGTGATTCTGGATGTGAGGATTAAAAAGACCGTGGCGGTAAGCGAACTCCTCTAGCAACATAAAGGATAACCACGGTACAGTATAAACGGCTTGAGCGCATATTCCTACCATTATTCTCTATTTTGACCCCCCTTGTGGCTCGTTTGCTCTTGGCCATGATCTTGCTCTTCGTTGCATGATTGCTGATCCCCCTTTGATGTGCTTTTGTACTTTGTTCTGCATGTCAGTTATAAGGTTCTTTAGTTGGGATCGAACAAAATAGTTCAACGACCCCGTCTTCCTGCCTCCCGGTAACCTTCCTTTGTCATCCTGCATACCAGCCTTGAACCAAATTACAAGCAGTAGCAAACAAAAATAAAATGAAAATAAAAAAATCTTCTGATAATATCTAATTGCACTATTGTCAATATCCTTACGAACTAACTTCCCGGAAACCTTTCACGTAAAACTGATGGGCTCCGTATACATGTGTAAATTAGTATAAAAAACTAGGCCCATACGGCATGATATACATCGAGGATTTCACGTGGCTATAGTGTAGGCTAGTCAAGTGTCGTTCCGCATGAAGAAGTGTGGTGAATACAGAATCGAACTCTAAGATATTATCTGGATCTTAAACTTGGTGAATTATTACTAATATAATGACAATTTGATCCTAAGCTTGAGTTATTAGTTCAGTGCGAAGACTAGGTTTGCCTTTCCTTGCCATATTCAATCATTATCATCGTAATCATTATTGATATATTATTAACAGGATATGCAACAGCCACAGAGTTTGATCATGCTGCGAGATATCGTCTCTCAGTATATTTGCCTATCTGGAGAAGGGTTGGTCATCACCTTGCCTCAACCTCAAACCTAAGATGCTTAAATGGTTCAAACCACAGTCGCCACATTCGAATCGAGATCTCTACTCTGGGTGTAGAGTGTCACTCTACCCGAATCCCCGGGAACCTTTACTTCTCGATCTTAGATTCCTAGCAAAAGCAAGTTGGTGTTGGCCAAACACCACCATGTAGGTAATTAATAGGAAATAAAGCAAGTCGATATTAGATCGATATATATATCTTGAATAAAAGCCCAGTTAAAATAATCCATATGAATATAACAAAAAGATACAACAAAACCTGAAAATAGTTCAAGTCATTGTGCTCATTACAATCATTTGGTTTTGTAATCAATAAGAGTTTGAAGGTGATTCGGCACCACGATGGGTGTTATGAATCAATAAAATTTATAACCTAAATTACTCCCTAACGTCGTAGCGTAACTCTTATGATATAGTGACTCTAGGATCGGGCTCTGAGGATGGGTTTTTCGATCTTACAATGATTTTGTAATGATTCGAAGCCGTTGAGGCTTTTGTTGGATTTTGGTTTTATAAAAATAGTGGATTTGTTCTTTTTAACCATAAGCGAGGCAATTTGAATAAAGATGTAGAAAGAGAGTCACTTGAGTTTGACACTGGTTTGGGCATGATAAGGGGTTTTGGATATCTCTCGGGTTATTTCCTGTGGATGACTCTGATCATTTCAAAACCGGATGCTGTTTAGCACAAAGGCTAACCTTAGTACCATTTCTCTTTGTTTGTGTTTCTTGAGCATTCAGATGTTCCCGAAGTTGAGAATCAAACATTTAAACTACTTCCAATAGCTCTCAAATGACAATGTGGATGTCAGTGTATCCAACACTAAGAATACGTGAACCCTAAAAGAAAGCATGAAATTGACCAATGAAAGTACCTCGAATAGTTTTAAACCTAGTTTTGAAAGTTTGAAGCATAACTACATAATGCACCTTAGTGAAATCTGAGGAGGATCACTAAGGCACTATCATTCTACATAACAACCCTCCTCTTCAGGTTTGGAAGAGCTGCCAAACATCCTTTAGGTTGTCATCCTCAAAGGGTGTGTTTAGTTGCCTAGAAAGTGAGAGAAAGAGGAGGAGAAGCGTGAAGGCAACAGGGGCCCGTCTTGGAGAATGCTTGAATTAAGTTTCTTAAAAATTGTTTAGAAAAATGACTACACCTTATACACAAACAGGTGAAATACCAATCTAACCTAGCATAATTACAGTGAGGGTAAAATGATTAACAAAACGAGGTCGTTTGTACACAAAAAAAAAAAAAACGAGAGTAGAGGAATTTGGCTACGGGTGAAATTTTAGCTACATAACAAAAGTGCGTAATATTATCGAAATTGCTATAATGGCAAATTTCGCTATTGTGAGGAATTTAGCTACTATCATGAAATTTCCACCTTGCCACAACATACGGATCAATTTCTTTATTCTGGCTTGATGCAATCAAGATAAATCATATGAACTCGATGTGAATCAGCTCAACTTTGATATGCCTAGCTTGATATGATAGAATAGGTTTCAGAAACCTGCAAAAACTACCACAAACAGCCTCGAAATACAATCATTAGTACCAAAGGGGCCTGCACATGTCAATCGGTTTAACTAATATGATTAGTACACAAAAAGTACTTAGAACCTATCTTAAATAGGTTCAGGCACTGGGGTACTAATCGAAGGGGAAAACATTTAATACATGATTGCGACGATCTCTCGAATCTTCCTTTGTCGTCTTCTCCGTCTTGTACTTCGTTCCTCGTCGATTCCCGTTTCTTTTCCGTTCTTATTTTTATATCTAAATTTACTGAGAGTCCCGACAACACACATTTACTTTGGAACATCGTGACGCCGAGGCCGAGCTCTCCTCCAATCTCCTCTTCAAATCTTCACACTGCCTCCAAATGCTTACTTTTTCACCTAAAATGCAAAAAAAGCTGAGTATCAGATATACGATGATAACCGCACTTATTACTAGATGAAATGAACCGAATATGTGCTCACACATGGGTATATGATGAGTGTTTTGGGCACTCATCAACTTTGATTCAACAATTATGTCTAGCTAAGGACACTAGACAGTAGCTCCTTGGAGGCAAACCTAATTTTAATTTCCGTAGTATTTGTGGAAGATCCCAGCAAACAAGAGAACAAATGAGAGTATGTCGAATCAAGATGATACAACTTAAAATTCTGTGAGGACGTTCCAATTAACTTTCCTTGCATTTATTTTCTTTACTTTACAATAGCTAAATTTTGCTGGGGTGAAAATATCTAGACTAAGTGACCATGCTTGAATTTGATTGTCTAAATCATAATCATTTTGTGTTAATAGCTTGATTTTTTTGAGTTTGTTTGATCTGAAGTGAGTGTGTTGCCTTGCTTGAAAGTTTGATGAAATGGGCAAAATTAGCTCAAAAGAATTGGAAAGTTGTGATGTTAATGATAATTATGCTGAAATTCTAGACTCATGAAGATTTAAACATAATAATAATAAACATAATAATAATAATAATAATATTAATAATAATAAAGCTGATAATTCTATTTTGCTTGAACATTTCAGTTCTAATGAACACTGAAGACATACACATGGTCACTAGTACTTTAACAACCGGATCGTGTTTCGTTAGAAATCTTAAGAGATCCATAATTTTAGTCTCTAAAGGTCCTAGAACTTGTTAGATTATTACTTAAGGCGAAATTATAGGCAACACAACAAATAGGAAATGATGTAGGCCATCATTGGAAAGTTTGTGCCTTTCAAATCTACCCTTGTGTTATGCATATGAATATACCCTAGTACCTAGTTTGAGCTAAATGCCAATTCCATCATCAAAAGAAAAATGAATCTTCCCTGAAATATGGTCCTTTAGTAAAGAACCCTTAATTTGCCCAAATTGCAATGTGAGTGCATATTAAGTAGACAATGGGACAAGTTTGGGGGTGTACAAATTTGAAATATTAAGAAGGATGAGAGTAGGGGTTGTGAAAGGATCATCAATTGAGATAAAGAAATTAAGTAAAGATACACCAAAAGATGTGCACAAAAGAAAAGTAAGAAGCTGTAAAATTACAAAAGTATCAACGGAGAGTGTGTTTTTGCCCTTGTAGCCTTCTCCTTGAGCCACAAGCTCTTAGCTTCAACGCATTCAAAATGCAAATCCTCCGTATGGGGAGTTACAACCCAAAGCTCGCATGGGTGGTAGAAAGCTTAAGAAGGTAAAACATTGCACTATTCCCAAAACCTTGCAATGGAAAAGAAAAGAGCTTCTAGTGTGAGGAACTAAATTCAAAGTGTCACGCCCCGTTTCCCGCTTCTAGGCGAACGAAGGGGTCATGTAGGATCGGATCGGGACTCTTTACTTTATTTTTAGACATTAGTGGCCCAAGTCTCAGAATCGAATCAAAATATCATATCCAAGGATGTTAAAATAAAACTACCACCGTAAAGGGTGTTTACAAAGATTAATACATATGGGGAGTCTCCATTTACATATACATATACAAAAAACTGTACAATTACATTTACATATTCAGAGCGCGGAACCTACATGTGATGAACCCCTACTAGTGTGTAGGCCTAGTAGTGTGCCAAGATCGCTGACGCCTTCCTTCTCGTACTCACACGATTAAAAACTCGTGCTGCTGCTACACTCCTGGGCTGGAATATAAATTATATATATATATATATATATATATATATATATATATATATATATATATATATATACACATGCATTCATACTATTTATAGTAAGCATATAAATAAAGAATGTATATACAAGAGTTGTATATTAGAATTGTTCATGATTTCATATAACGAACTTGTACATATACTTGTACTTATAGTAGATTTATACTTATTCAGATCTCCCGTTGGAGTTACCTAGCTTATACTTATATGGAAGTACCCATAGGTACTACAGAACTTATATTTATACTTGTTCAGATCTTCCATAGGAGTTATAGAGCCTATACTTGTACATAAGTACCCGTAGGTACTACAGATCTTATACTTGTGCAGAAGTACCCGTAGGTACTATAGAGCTCATTCTTTAACCTTATTTGTTATTCAAACTCTTATCATATAACTGTTGGATTACCTAGACCAGTAATAATAAATGATTAGGACACAACACAATAAGTACCCGGTTGCACGGCATAAGCATCGAGGTGCCGTAGCACAAAGCAGGAGTGCCAAGACCGATCAAAACGCCTCGCCCACGCACGTAGCACACCAGCGTATGCCGGGTTAATCGATCAGGATCGTTCTTCCCACGCAATGTATACCGTGTCATTCAATAACTGGTCTTAAGTATTCCTATAATTATATGTGTTCAGGAACTTACTATCTTATCATAGGGGCATTAAGTTTGCCCACTTTCGCTTCGCCGAGGCAGCAAGATACGGTATAATTTTTCCTTTCCATTACAAACATGAATGGACCCTTTCATACACTTATAGGATCCTCATTTTTCTAATAGATGAGTCCTTGGAGCAAAGGAAACGAAACAAAACTAAAACATAGCATTTTTCATGCTGTGAACAATGGCTTCGCTGCGGCGAAGGTTAGTTTCGCCGCGGTGAACCCAAGGATGGAAAAATCCTCTTCTCGGCCACGCCGTGGCGTGGCATGCCAAGCCTTGCGCGGGCTACGTGGAGTCCTTCACAAGGGCGTAAGGACCCTCGACATTGCCCAGATTTTTGCTTATTTATTCCCTTTTTCCAGAAATCAAACCAAAAACAAAGGAAAACTCATATATTATACTAAAAAACATCTCCCAAATGGGTTCTAACCTCACCAAAACCAAACATGGAGATTAATTAGGGTTTTTCCAAGCCCAATCTCAAATACTTGTAAGTTAGGTCAAATTCCTAATACCCAAACATGTATCCTGATGAGCTTAAAAGTCATCTATTTCTAGTCCATTTTTCTGTTTGATTTTAATGTAAAAAGGAATAATTAAGATGCAGAAATATGAAGAAACTCACCAAATTTGTTATTTGCAGGGAGTATAAAAGAAAGAAGAAAATGTAGGGGAAAAAATGCAAAGAACTCAATGAAAATGCGTAAAATAGCAGAGCGTAAATGAAAGCAACCGTTAACTAATGCTGCGCTTTGGGTTTGCACAAACAAGCAGTGAGGTCGCGACATCAGAAAACGGCGGAAATTTGATGCAGTCGTGATGCAGAATCGACTAAGCTATGACATACCTGGGAAGGATGAGCCGAAGACCGTCGCTTGTCGACGCAGGACCGAAGTCGCGACACCGAAATCAACAAGTGAGGCCTCCAAAAGCAAAAGCTGAGGTCGCGACGTGAGATCGAGGTCGCGACATGAGACTTGCTCAGTTGAAAGCTGTAAAGAAATGAACTGTTGTCGCGACGTGAGATTGATGTCGCGTACATCGTGTGAACCCCGCTTGAAAGTCGCAGAGCGCCATGAAGTGATGTCGCTGACAAGATATTGATGTTGCGACATCGAACAAAACAAATTTGAGACCGTGGAGCAGTGTAAGCCAATGTCGCGATAAGAGATTGATGTCACACATCAAGAGCAATCAATGGTGCTCGTAAGTTCTTAGACCGATGTCGCGATAACAAGAGCAACCGCTGAAAGATACAAGTGGTAATAAGATTGAAACGCAGCAAAGGATCGGCTTGATGTCACGACAATAGGTTGTTGTTGCGTAAATAAAACTCGCTTGAAATTTACATAAGAATAGGAACCGCCTGTCAAGACTACGCATTGATGTCGCGATATCATGAGAAACCGAAGCTGAAACTCCGCATTCTGGTTAGGGGCTGGATGTCGCGGACAAGAGATTGACGTCGACACCCGTAGACAAGCTGAATGCCGCGTAAGACTTGAGCCGAGGTCGCGACGCGAGATCGAGGTCGCCGATATCGGAATCATCGCTTGAAACTCCGCAAAGGCATGAAGTGATGTCGCTGACAAGAGATTGATGTCGCGGACATCGTGAACACAAGTCAACGCCGCAAGTACTTTGCCGATGTCGTCACACGCGAGATCATGTCGCTGACATGGATGATGTCGCGACAAGGGGAATTGAAGTCGCGACTTGAACATTAACATGGGCCAAACCCACTCGAAATCCACAAAATCGCATCGGGATTAAATTCAACTAAGAAACCTTATAAATACGCCAGCCTACCCAAATTTCATATGAAGCCACGCTTGGACACACGAGAGGTCCGGTAGTCAAGGCTCATTTTCTTTATTTTAGTTCTTTTTTTTCTCTTTTTTTTCTTTACTTTTCTTCAATGTGGATAGTTGTGAGATTGGGACAGATTTATCGTGTTATTTTTTCTGCTTTATTTTCTTGATCCGGTGTTGTCGATTTTGAGCAGGGGTTTAATGCGTAATTCTATTCTTTTCAAATTACTACCCGAATGTTTGAAGTTCGACAAATTTCTCGAATTCAACTCTTCGCTCGAATTACGCTATTCTTAAGATCGAGGAATGTCAGAGCATGTAATTCGCACTGAGGAATCCAGCTTCCATAAAGTGAATGCTATAGTCGTAAATTATCTTTCCCCGTAGTCGTTTCCAAGAAATTTGAATTTCAAGCACGAATTTACTTCGAGTTGGGTTACTGTTGGACCGAATATCAATTTCTTATACCGTTATAAGATTTGTCTCATTGCTCTGATTTCAAGGGAGGTCCTCCAGTGACACGTAGATGACAACTCGAGTTATGAACATTTCTTTGAAGGTATATTAACCCGCTTATTAGAGATCTAATGAGCTTTGTGAGTTTATACTTGATAAATCCTCTTCTCACTTGAAATCAAGAATGAGTCAACTAGCTATCAATTTAAATAAGCAGAGAGTTCACTCCCGATTCGACGAGTGAAACTAATCCTGTTAGCCGAGATCTAAATCATGGAGAGGGTGATCTATTCTAATTTTGAGGAAGAGTAACTGAAGTTGTATATCCTTGCTTGACCGATAACTCGGGAGCTATGCTCAAGTACCCATAAATGGTATGAAGTATTGCAAATGAAAATACCTGCACTAGGAAGTCCCTCGTTAAAAGTATATCTAATCGTATTCGAGAGGATCAAAGTAAAAGATTAGGATAATGAAATGAAGTGTGGAGAGATCCAAATGAATCACTAAACGCCTCGACGTATTTTAAACCCGATTTGATACCAAGCAAAATTAATAAGGTCGACAACAGAATTGATACTACAATAGCATTGATCTTAATGTGTGCTCTAAACGATACTAGTCTGTCCATTTATTTTCTTAACTATTCGTTATTCATTATTCTTTATATTCCAGCCTTTTATTTGATTGTTCATTTATTTTACTAAGTAAGGTATACTTCCCAAAGACCTTAAGTCGGATCCCCACTATCACTTATAGTCCAAATAGTACATGGAGCCTGAGCAGTCGTGGTAGTTGGATCTATAATTCTTGAGATCTCTGTGGATCGATATCCTGACTTAAATCCACTTATTACTTGTCGACCGTGCACTCAGTAAAGATATTAGGGCCAAACCAATATTGAAAATGATTAACTCTAGAGACTTTTCGGGTCTCAACAAGTTTTATGGTGTAGTTCGGGACAGATAATAGTCCTTTCGATAATTGCGCCACATAAATTTGTACATGTTTCGTCCTGCTAACAAGTTTTATGGCGCCATCAGCTGATCGAAAAGAATTTAGTAAATCAATATTCATATGAAAGAAGGAAATACTAATTTGGACATTTAAAGAAAAAGAACAAAAATAGTTTTTCAAGCAGTGGTTCATTTTGACCACTAACCTACAATCAACATATTGAAAATATTTGTTAACTAAACTAATCCTGTTAATGTAAGTGTGTTTTGATTTCAGGGACAAAATTTTAATGCATAGGAAATGTGAACACTAATCGATTCCAATGACACTTTAAATAGAGAAGAACCTCGTGCTTGAGAAAGACAAATAGCGTAGAAAACTCAACTACAAGTGCATTTAAAGACGTGATCGTGGATTTAGGTACATACAGTAAGAAGCTAGAAGACTCCAATCGCGATACAATGGAGGACTTCGAGACCAATTATACAAGATGAATACTCAAAGAATCGTACACCATAGCTTGATGCTAATAATTTGAACTGAAGCGCGATCGATTACAATGGTCCAAAGAGCATCGCTTTACCTGGCCATCCTAATCGAAGATCCAAACGAGCACCCGGGAAGATTCTCGTGATGGCTAATACAAGCAGTTGAATGGGGTAAGACCGTGGTCATAAACCGCATCTATTCCCTTTCTCTCTAAGAGATACAAAGCAGCCTACATGGTATGAATCTTACCATACGGTTATGTTGATACTGGGAGGAGTTAGTAAGAGGCCTACTTAGGTAGATTCTTTCCCCACTTCTCACCATAGAGCATGAGGGAAATCATTGTGTTTCACAGAGGGAAGATGAAAGTCTGGTGAGTGTAGCTTCGGGAAAGATTCAAACGGTTGTCGAAGATGTCCAATGGCGGATAGATCTGAAGACTCAGATGGACATTGTATATCATGCCTGAATGATATATCAAAAGGATCATTGATGCTTGGGCGCCGCGAGCATTCAAACGAAAAAGCCAATAAGAGTAAAAAGCACTGATTAAGACCCAAGAATGTAACATGAAAACTCCTTCGAGCTTTCAAGAGGAAACAAAGAGAGGAAGGGGATCAGCGGAGCGAGCAAGATGACAGCTCTTATGGAGGCCAAGTCGATGCCATTATGCAATGTGTCGGACAAGCAAGAAAGAAAGACACATACTGCTCATGAAATAGGAGCAATTGAAAGAGAGTTATTGAAGGGAAGTGCTGAGAGGGCAACTGAAGAACAATTTTATGATGCTGAAGAGGTTAATTATTTGGGTGAGCCAAGAAACTATCATTTCAAACCCAATACTAACCTCGTCAAAGACATTATCACCCAAAGATCGAGGAACTACGAATTTTCTTATTGCGCTGGAGGGGCTTCCTAAGGCCCAAGGTACGGCTTAACCCTCCACAGGTTACCACTGCCCACCATGTTCCAAAGAGCAGCAAGGAAATGAGCACAAAACGACATCGTGGTCGAGAGGGCCCAATTTTGAAGAATTGATCGCAGCCACGGGGATAATAAGAAGATGTTTAACCTCCATGAACAAAGTCATAGAGTCGGGAAGCAATCGCTACCAATTCTCAAATTTTTCACCACCAATGCATCCCCTAAGAACCCGAGACAAGTAGGGCAACTGGCCCTAACCCCGCAGTGCCAGAAAAGATGCCTTCCCAAGTGACACAAGGAAGAACCCCAAAGACTGCATGGTCAGGCAAATCTTGGGGAGCCGGGAAGGAGCTACAGATGAAGAGAAAGATGACAAATAACAAAGAAGTAGCAAGACTTAAAGGGAAGAGGAACTGGAGAATGAAAAGAAAGAGTAGAGAGGAAGAACATCCATGAGTCAAAGCCTCGCAGCCCCATTTCCACAAAGACTGTAAGTCGGGCTGATGGAGGAGCAAGCCAAGTAAGGTTCTTGGAAAACCTTCCGTGCCGAGACATAAGTATGCCTTACCGGGCGGTAACTCAAATGTCACTCTATGCAAAATTTCAAGTGACATAATCGAAAGCAAGAAAAGAAAAAATAGTAGAGAAGGAATAGTGAATCTCACCGCTTTACTGGCAAAGGCAAAGAATTTAAAAGAAACTACTAGTAAAAACAAGGACCCAGGAGTTTCACACCTGTATTGTCGAGGAATTGAATTTGTAGCTCTCTCGTGTGACTCGTGAGCGTATCAATTTGATGCCTCTTCGCTGCCAAGAACTTAAGCCAGTTTTCATCTCCACAACCGTTACTCTTCAAATGGCGTACGATCGATGGTGAAACCTCGAAGGAGTCATTGAAGATGTAATCGGCCACCGCTGGGAAGTTTGTTTTCCAAGAGACTTCAGCACTCGACACGGAAGAAGATTCATAAGTACCCCCGCTATCAGAAGACCATTCCTAGCTATTGAGCCGCCCCGATTGGACATGCAAAGGGAGTTCTTACCTTAAGGGTCGAGAAGAAGAACATGAATTTGATCAAAGTATAAAATATGCATGTGGACAAGGAAAGGTAATGTAGTCATTTTTGTTTTTACTTCCAACCCCGATGTTAACAATGATTGTAATACTCACCTTTATCAATGAAAAAGAGATGAATTCCAAAGATATCAAGATGTCTATTCGAATTTCTATATACGCTAGCTTTTCATTCTATAGAAACCGGTGGTTGAGCTCAAGCAAAACAAACGATAATGGGAAAATAGTGAAAAAGAAGAAATTCATCAAGAAACCAGTGCAGAAGGGCTAGTTTTGAAAGAGTTGCCATGTCATTTAAGGTATGCTTACTTAGGAATTACCAAAGAAAAAACCAAAGGATCATTTCGTACCAAACTCGTTGATGTCAGGAACAAAGATCATGGAAAATATTAAGAAGCATAAGGAATCGCTAGCTTGGTCCATTGAAGAGTCAAGGGCATCACCCATCAATTTGCATGCATAAGATTCTCGCTTAGGAAGAGACTTCAAACCATCCTGGTGGAACACCAAAGAGACTCGAATCCGTTGATTTAAGGAAGTAGTCGAAAGGAGGTACTAAACTGGCTGAACGCCGGCTTTATCTATGCTATTTCGTATACCCTCAGTGGGTTCTACCATGTGGTTCCAAAGAAAGGGGTTTACCGCGGATCCGCAATGAGAAGAAATGAATTGATTCCAACAAGAACAAGATGTGACGGAGGGTATGCGTATTGATTACGTGAAGTCGAACACACTACCGAAAAGATCATTTCCTTTCGCCTTCATTGATCGATGTCGATGTGTTACAGGACACCTCATTTTTGCTTTCTCTGATGGGTATTCGTGATATAATCGGGATTACTATCGCACCCGAGGATCAAGAGAAGACCACATTCACATGCTCTTATGGCACCTTTGCCTTGTAAGGATGCCATTTGGGCTATGTAATGCTCCACCATATCTCGGCAGTAATGATGTCTATATATTCTCGCATTCGCTGAAGAAGTGATGGAAATTCATGGATGATTTATCGTGTATGGATCCAAACTTTGATCAATGCTTAAACAACTGGAAACAGATTTCAAAGATGCCAAGACAAACAACTGAAAATCAATTGGGAAAATGCCATTTTACGCGACGTATGAATTGCTTCGGGCATAAAATTGTTACCGGATGTGGTCGATCAGCCCAAGGTATCCATTATCAAAACTCTGCACCACCTACTACAAAGAAAAGGAGTAAGAAGCTTTTGGGGAATGGCCGATTTTGCAGAGATTCATCAAAGACTTTTCAAAAATAGCCGCACTAATTATGCATTACCTGAAAAGATACAAGGTTCAATTCGAAGGACTCCGCAAGGATGCTGGACGAAATCAAGATCGATTGGTACAAGCACCTATAATGGCCGCACTTAATGGGATCAAGGATTTGAAATAATGTGTGATGCCGTGATTTTGCTATGGGAGCCGTGGTTTGGGCAAAGAAGAGAAAGTATTCAGTGGCCATATACTATGCTAGTAAGACCTTCAACGAAGCACAAGAGAACCAATTAACCGAAAAGGGAGATGCTAGCCATAGTATTTTGCCAGAAAAATTTAGGCAATACATTTTAGATCCCATGTGGTAATTCACACCGATCATGCAAGAATCAAATACTTGATGTCAAAAGCCAAGCTTAAGCCAAGATCGGAGAGGCGTGAGGCCATTGGCCAGCAGGAGTTCGACTTGGAAATCAAGGATAAAGGATGTGACAATGTGATAGTTGGATCACTTGTCAAGAGAGTAGAAAGAAGTGTTGAAGAAGAAGAAAGGTGATGTTAACAGAACTTCCTGTATGAGCAATTGTTTAAGGTTTCCTTCCAACTTCCCTGGTATGCTGATATGGTGAATTATCCGGTTTGCGGAGTAATGCCTTTCGTAATTCAAATACCAAATAAGAGGAAGCTCAGAATCGATGCAGGTATTATATTTGGGAT
Organism: Tetrastigma voinierianum; assembly: GCA_016808115.1. Classification (NCBI taxonomy): domain Eukaryota; kingdom Viridiplantae; phylum Streptophyta; class Magnoliopsida; order Vitales; family Vitaceae; genus Tetrastigma; species Tetrastigma voinierianum. The sequence continues at coordinate 40,530 of JAEQBH010006929.1, read as the reverse complement.
GATCCACTATTCAAGAGAGGTGTTGACATGATAATAAGAAGATGTGTGCCAGAAAGTGAACAAGGCAACATTATGAATGGATGCCATGCATCACCATATGGGGGACATTTTTCTGGAGAAAGAACAGCCCGCAAGATACTCCAATCAGGATTTTATTGGCCCACTATCTTCAGAGATTGTGCTGAGTGGGTTAGATTGTGCGATAGATGTCAAAAGATTGGGAATATCGCCAAATAGGAATGAAATGCCCTCAAAGGCATTAAGGTGGTACAAATTTGATGTAATGGGAATAGATTTTATGGGGACCTTTCTCCACCATCATTTGAAACCTATACATACTACCAGCGTAGACACGCTTTCCAAATGGGTGGCAAGGTTTTGTCCAAGGAATGACGCTAATACAGCCAGAGTTTCTTGCAAAAGAATATTTTGAGAAGATTTGGAACACCTGAACTATCACAGGATGGGAACCCACTTTGCAAACTCATGAGCAGTGTATGGGATCAAGCATGCAATGAGTTTAGCTTATCATCCCTGCACCAATGGACAAGGTGAAATTTCCAAATGCGGAGATCAAAAGAATACTTGAAAAGACCGTGAGCCTCAAGGTAGCGATTGGTCTTCCAAACTTGACATGCACTTGGGCTTACAGATCGCACAAAACCCCATTGGAATGTCCCCATACGTAGTTGTTTTTGTAAACCATGTCATCTACCTCTTGAATTAGGAATAAGGCAATGTGGGCCATAAAGAAGTTAAAACTTTCGAATTTTAAGGTCGCAAGGAAAGAAAGATTGCTCCAACCGTCCGAACCGAAGAACTGAGAAACGGGGCTTCCATGATAATGCTAGAATATACAAAGACAAGACAAAGAAATGGCACATCGTGGAGAATTTTGAGAAAAGAGTTCGCAGAGCGGGGAACAGTTCAATATGAATTTGTAAATTTAAATCAAGCTCAGAAAATTAAAATCCAATCGAGGGCCACATACGTGGTGTCAAGTACTACATTTGGGAGCAAGATACTCATGACTCAAGCATCGGCGAAGAATTCAAAGTCACGGACAGAGGTTAAAGCATTATCTAAACAAAGGGAAGAGGAAAATGAAGAACCTAACCGGTTCTCGAGGAAAGCAAGTACTACAACAAAGAAGTCTAGCTAAGGACTCAAAATCGAAAGGTGCCTAATGGGAGGCAACCCATAAGGATTTAACTCGGGTTTTAAGTTTTGAATTATTTTTCTTTTAGTTGCTTAAATTAGGTCAGATTTGTTTTTATAAGGATAGAATTAAATTTTAGAAATCGATTGTAGTTTAATTAGATTTTTCTTGGATATTGCAGTAAGCTTATGCAAGGTTCAAGGACATGAATGGCAAGGCAATCACAGGAACATTCCCAGCAACTTGCAGAGAAGTCACAACATGAGGAAAAGGGGGAGTAACTCTAACCCTAACCCGAGCTCGAGATATACTTGAATTGTTGGTTAAATCTTGCTTGAGATGTGTATAATGTCTAAAAGGGTTAGGAGCAATAAGAGAAAAGTGCTCGAGGTCATTGAGTTATGGGCTCAGGTCGCGATGCAGCTACAGGTTCGAAGATAATGGATGTCACATAAAACATCACGCCGCGACCGCTTTGAAAAGGCAACTAGTGAGTATTGAAAGGAAGAAAGGTATATGTCGCGACACCACCGTGAAGTCACGTATTGTAGAATTGCTTCAAATGGAAAAGGATGTCGCAACATCAAACAATTCCTAGAAAACTTCATTGTCGCGACATCCTGCGCGTCGCGACATGTGCCGACAGATGCCAACCGCCTCACTTTAAAAGCCCTAAATTCAATGACCTCAAATAAAAAGACGCGAAAATTGAAGTCGCGACGTGTTTTTAATGAAGCATTAATTAGCCCACAAACATTGATTGAATTGCAACTGTTGGAAACTTTCTCATTCACTCCAACCCGCATAGCTATTCACCTTCTTCCTCCTTCTGAATCTCAACCCCTGAAAACCCTAGCTTTTCAAACCTTCTGAAAAGCTTGTCTTCCGTTCCCAATGGCTGAAATTCCCAACCTAATCCCTAACCTAGACGAGATTATGAGGGAACATGAACAACCTGAAAAAGAAACTCGCCAAAGAATCCGCTAGACGAGATCTGGTCAGAACAAGGTGAGAGGTGCCATCTGAAAGGTTCAAGTCTCTGAACTTCTCAAGAAAGAGCGTAAAAGGGAAAGGGAAAGATGAGAGAAGAAGAAGAAGTGGTAAGATTTCGTGGTCGACGGCTGCATCTGAAGAAATATTATGCTAACAAGGGCTCATACGCAGAGGAGATTCAAAACCCTTGCTAATTTTCTCAAGGAGATGATGTATGCAGAGGATGGGAGAGCCCTCCGCGCACACCAAAAATCAGGTATACAAAGATCGTAAGAGAGTTTTATTCAAATTCGTAGGAAGGAAGGATGGAGCCACAGAGGCAGGAGGAGTCTGGGTTTCATATGAGGCTAAGGCCATCAACGAGGCCTATAGCATGGCAGTGCACAAGCATGGTTCCAAATTCAAGAAACTTTTGGAAAAACCAGATTTTGAGAAAATTGCCAAGAAGCTCACTAACGGTAAGGTGCAGCTAAACCAAGGAGAAGGAATGCCAAGAACATCGAATGTGAAGCCTTAACAAGAGGCTAAGGTATGGTTTTACTCGGCTTCGCTTTCTGTGCCAACAAAACATGTGTGCACAAAGGAGAGAACAGATATCGTTGTCAGATACATCCTAAAAGGATACAAGATCAATATAGGAGTTGTCATTGAGAATTCTATCACGAGGTATCATGGCGAACAAAGAGGTCTCATTCCTCACCCAACACAATCACTGCTTCTATGTTTGAACGTCAGCGAAGGGAGTATGGGAATCGAAGAAGAAGTACCAGATCTTCACCACTCTCTTCCGACAGAGTTAGCAAAGGACCAAGAAACCAAGAAAAGGGGTAGCCGGGTAGAGAACAGAGGTGAAGCCCAAGACGAAGGACTAGAAAAGGAGGACTCGTGAGGGCTGGTCGATCAAGGAGCAGAGCAACCAAAACTCCCCCAACAATGATTACATGTTTGCGCATAATGAAGGCGGTGGATTTGGTTATAAATTTCCAATAGACTTCTCCATCCCTTAAACGCTTCTCTCCCGTGCGTAACATAAATTTCCAACATGGAGAAAGCTCAAGGGGGAGCACAAGAGAACAAGCTGACATCGAGTTTCAATGCCATGCGTAGAGAATAGATGAAAGAGAGAAGGAGTGGAAACTACAAAGCAGAATTGCAGAAGGCATTTAGAAAAGAATTGAAAAGAAGAGACCAAAGAAAGGAGGAAGAGTTGAACAGAAAAGAAAAGGAGTACGAGGTGGAGCGCTGTAGAAGAGAACAAAGAATGGGAGAAGAGTTGGAATAGAAAAGTTATGAACAGATGAGAAAATTCCTTGCCAAAAGAAGGGGAAGAGTTTAAGAAAGAAATGAAGGAAAGAGATCACAACTGCTACGTAAACTCAAACTCAAACATTAAGCTTTTTATAACAAATCCACAGCGTGATTTCCCTCAACCCTTAACTCGAGCAAAGAAAAGAGATACAGAGCAAGAAGCAAAATTTGCAGCAAGTCAAAGGATTCAAGTTTTTATACAAGTCTCTACGTAAGGATTGAGAAGAAATTTGATGATAGAGACAAGAAGCGCAAAGATTACGTAATCCCATGTAATAAAAGAATGGCTAGAAAATTCTGATCCTGATTAACACCCTCCAAATTTTTAGAGGTTATGACTGAAATGGAGAATACAATGAATGGTTTTGGAAAGAGACGGGATGAGTTGAACAAAAAGGTTGATCTCTCTAATGAGATTTTCATTGAAGAACAAGTAGAGAAGGAAACCAAGAAGAGAAAGGAAAGAAGAGAAATGAAAATTCCCCGAATTCCTACCATTTAGGTACACTGACCTAGATCCCCAATATTCGCTTCTCCCGGGTATTTCAAAAGAAAAAAATAGACCTTCTCCCTGCCTAACTCTCATTACCTTCCTTATCCCATACCTGTAGTATCCAACTGCTGTAAATGAATCGAAATAAGTAGAGAAATTTAAATAGAATCGGTTGTGCTATTTTGAATTTGTTCGATTCAATGTTGTGTTGCTTGTGATTGCATGATTAGAAATTAAAGCAGAATTGGGCACTGTATCAAAACCGCCGAGATGTAATGAGTCAACCAATGAAGCGCTTAGATTAGGTATGAGCTGAAATGTAGAATAAGGGCCACATGAATACAGTTTGATTGAAACACAAGGTGCAAAAGTTACTTAAGTCTAACTGATAAGTCCAGAATTGAGGAAAGTAATACAATAGAAGGAACAAAACATATTTTCGAAGCTCAGGGTATGAACAATAAGTCAAGGAACCTGTTGAATATCAAATAATTTAAATACTCACCAACAAAAATGAGTCAAGGTACTCCCTATGGTTAGTCACAACTGTTCAAACCAAATTCTAGAATTTGTTAGATTATTGGTTGAGGCGAAATCCTAGGTGATGCAGCTGACAAGAGATGATGCAGGCCATTCTTTGATAGTTTGAGCCATTTTAAATATCCCTACCATATGCCGATGCATATACCTTAGTTCCCGAACAGCCAACAAGCTTATTTTTCAAAATAACTAATGGAAACCCCAACCCATTCTAAGAAATCAATCCTTCAAGAAGAACCCAGGATTACCCAGAATTCATGGCGAAGAAAGAAATGAAGTCAGAGGGCATATTTTTGAGAACTCAAAAAGGAATGAAAAGAAAAAAGGAAAAGAATGTAAAATGCAATAGAAAAGAAGGCGATAGTGGATAAGTTTTATCTTCAGGGTCTAATCCTCTGAACAATTAAGTTCTTAGAAGTGTTTCAAACATCTAGTACCCTCTAATGCCATCCGGTATGGGAGCTACTGAACCCAAAGTCTCGCTAAGAGTGTTGGGAAGCTCAAAAAGTTAAAACATTGCACTATCCCTGAATGGTGACAAACAAAGGAATTTACCCCAGTGGAATTTCAAGTGATAATTAAGGGGCATACAATTCTGAATTGAAGAAATCAAAGAGATGTCCCAAACATGAAGTCTAAGGGAGTTTATTAGAGAAAATACACAAAGAAAGTAAGAGGAGAGGAAAGGTTCAGTAATCTTAACCTATAAATTCCTTCCATCCTACCCATTACCTGTGCCTAACAATATAAGCCCAAAGACCCGATTGATCTTGAAGGCCGAAATCACCATGCTTAGTGGAGATCAATATGAAAACAAACCTAAGTAGAATTGGAAATATAGAAACAATCAAAAACTGTGAATAGACTTTAGGAGTTAATCGACTTCAAAGATGAAATGAGAAAGGAAAATAATCTATTATTCAACAGATCCAATGATTATAAAATGTTGTAAACAATTTCAGCTTAGTTTTCAGATACTATAAAGAGAGAAACCAACCTCAATCGACTCAAGCCAGATGTACGTAAAATAATGCATACCTTGTATTTCAATTAAATTGAATGCCACCGCAGTAACAAATCAGAAATGTCCTATTTGTCTGAGACAAACAATTCTTTCTTTTCTTGCTTGAGGACAAGCAAAATTTTAAGTTTGGGGAGTTTGATGAGCTTAAAAGTCATCTATTTCTAGTCCATTTTTCTCGCTTGATTTTAATGTAAAAGGGAATACTTAAGATGCAGAATATGAAGAAACTCACCAAATTTGTTATTTAAGTGTGGAGTATAAAAGAGTTAAGAAATGCAGGGAAAATGCAGCAACTGGTGGAGTAAAAATGCAGAAAATAGCAGAGCAGAAATGAAAGCAACTGGTTAACTAATGTTGCAGTTTTGGGGTTTGCACAGCCGGTTATGAGGTCGCGACATCAGGAAAAACGAAGGAAATTTGATGCATGTCGTGACAAGAGAATCGACTTGAAGCTATGACATGTTTGGAAGGATGAGTCAAGACCGCCGTTTGTCACACAGAGACCGTCACACCGAAATCAAGTAGGCCTCCAAAAGCAGTGCCGAGGTCGCTACGTGAGATCGAGGTCGCGGCTACTTTGAGACTTGCTCGCTGAAAGTCAGAAAAGAAATGAACTCGGTTGTCGCGACATGAGATTGATGTCGCGGACATCAGAACCCCATTGAAAGCCGCAGAGCTAGCGAAGCGATGTCGCTGATTAAGATATTGATGTTGCAACATCGCGAACAAACAAGCTTGAGACCCCGTGGAGCCATAAGTCGATGTCGCTGACAAGAGATCGGATGTTGTAACATCAAGAAGCAATCAATGGAAGCCAGGTGTAGTTCTTAGACCGGGATGTCGCGACAACAAGAGCAACCAGTTGAAAGATACAAGTGGCGACAAGATTGAAACATGCAGTGATCAGTTGATGTCACGACAATAGGTTGTTGTTGCGAAATAAGAAAACTCAGTTGAAATTTACAAGAATAGAACTGGTTTGTCATGACTACGCATTGATGTCGCGACATCATGAGAAACCGCGAAACTCGATATCCTAAGCCGATGTCGCGATAAGAGATTGATGTCATACACCAAGACAAGTTGAATGTCGCAGAAGACTCGAATGAGGTCGACGCAGATCGAGGTCGCTACATCGGGAATCATCGCTGAAACCCGCAGCGGCATGAAGATGTCGCTGACAAGAGATCGATGTCGCGACATCAGAACACAAGTTGAATGTCGCAGAAGACTCTAAGTTGATGTCGCTGACGTGAGATCGATGTCGCGATTACGGACGCATGTCGCCATAAGGGAATCAAGTCAATTTAACATTAACACGGGCCAACCCACTGGAAATCCACAAAACCGCATCGGGATTAGGCCCAACCGAGAAACCCTATAAATACGCTAGCCTACCCAAATTTCATATAGAAGCCATGGCCACACGCACGAGGTCTGCAGCTGAAGGCTCATTTTCTTTATTTTAGTTTTCTTTTCTTTTCTTTTCTTTTCTTTACTTTTCTTCAATGTGGATAGTTAGAGATTAGATTAGATTTATCGTGTTATTTTTTCGTTTTATTTTCTGGATCTGGGTGTTGTCGATTTTGAGCAGAAGCCAATGCGCACTTATTCTTTCAAATTACTACCTGGAATGTTTGAAGTTCGGGACAAATTTCTCTGAATTCAACTCTTCGGGCCTCACTACAATATTTCCTATGATCGAGGAACGTCAGAGGTGTAATTCAAGACTGAGGAATCCAAATTTTCCATAAAGTGAATGCTATAGTTAGAAATTATCTTCCCGTAGTCGTTTCCAACAAATTTTGAATTTCGCTTACGAATTTACTGAGTCGGGCTTTCATCAAGCTTTTGATCCGAATATCGCTCTTATAAATTCAAGTATAAGATCTGTCTCATTGCCCGATTTCAAGGAGGTCCTCCGAGTGACACAGATGACAATCCCTGGAGTTATGAACATTTTTGAAGGTATTAACATGCTATTAGAGATCTAATGAGCTTTGTGAGTTTACTTGATAAATCCTCTTCTCACTTGAAATCAATAATGAGTTGAATGAGCTATCAATTTAAATAAGCAGAGAGTTCACCTCGATTCGAATAGTGAAACCAATCCCGTGTTAGCTGAGATCTAATCCATGAGAGGGTGATCTATTCTAATTGAGGAAGAGTAACCCGAAGTTGTATCCTTCGTTGGACCGATAACTCGGGAGCTAAGGTTTATACCATAAAATGGGTATGGGGTTATTGCAAAAGAAAAATACCAAGAATTAGAAGTCCCGTTAAAAGTAGTTATCTAATTCCTCAGATTCAGAGGATCGTAAAAGATTAGATAATGAAATGTGAAGTGTGGAGAGATCCAAACGAACTACTAAACTCGACATTTTAAACCCGATTTGCATACAAGCAAAATTAACGTTGTTGGACAACAGAATTGATACTTCACAATAGCATTGATCTTAATGTGTGCTCTAAACGATAATTATTCAAAGGTCCATTATTTTCTTAACTATTCGTTATTCATTATTCTCAAGTATTCCGCTTTATTCCGCAGATTGTTCATTTATTTTACTCGCTAGTATAATTTCCAAAGACCTTGCCGATCCTACTATCATTTTATAGTCCAAATAGTAATGAGCTTGAGTAGCCAGGTAGTCGGGACTAGGAATTCTCGATCTCCATGGATCGATATCCGACTTAAATCCAATTTATTACTTGTCGAATTCGCACTTGCAAGATATTAGGCCAAAACCAATATTGAAAATGATTAACTCTAGGAGACTTTTGGTCTCAACAAGTTTTATGGTGTAGTTTCCGGGGATTAGATAATAGTCCTTTGATAATTGCGCCACATAAATTTGTACATGTGTTTTGGTCCGGTTAACATATCCCAACATCATAAACCAAGAATCCCTACTTAAAGGGAGGATTCCTACTCATCTTATAGCCCAGGGTTTTACCAACTGACTTTCAAGACATACAGGGTTAGGATGAATTCTTATGAAATACATGATGGAACCAACAATTTTCCATCTGAACCTCCATATAACCCATACAAATCATACTTTTCCATACTCAAAGTCACAAATACATAGTGATCCATACCTTTTCTTTTCTTCTTCTTCTTTTCTTCTACTCCTTCTCTTCTCCTCTCTTGGTCTTCCTATATTGCCCTAGCAAAAAAAAATGCCTAAAATGTGAGACCAAAATTGGTCTTATTTGGTCTAATTCCATAAGGCCTTACTTGGCCACCAATAATGCATTCTTTTGACTTAAGTCTCATTTTATTTCACTTTATTCCTCCTCCTCTCCGCTATTTGCAAAACAAGTTATGCATATGTCTATTTTAACCCATAGTCTTTTTATCTTATGACTTCTATATCCCATTTTGACAAATTACAAATTTGTCCTTGTATCTTGTACAAATTCCGGGTTTCTCAATTTCTATGTTTCACATTTAAATTACGAAAATTTCAAATTATATCTACAAAATACCCTAAACATGCTGAAAACGACTAGGGTATATTTTGGGGTGCTACATAAAGTCTAAAAGTGGTCAAAAGAAATGCCATAATGGAGAGTATGCAAACTAATGCACCAAACCAAGTTTGGAGGTGCTTGAAGGTTGATTTTAGTAGAAAATGGAGAATGAGAAGTGTGAGTGCCAAATGTTGAGTAGTATGTGCACTTTGGGTAAACTTGAGCCTTAAATGTCCAATTACCTACTCAATACCCAAACCATACATTACAAGCCTAAAAGACCTATTTGATCCTGAAGGTGGTGTTTTGCTTACATTAGTGGAGAATAATATGACCGATAAGCTTATGGGACCTAAGTCAATCTAAGGAGACTTCCATTCTTCTACATAATATCTCAGAAGATTACCTAACATGCAAATCTGTTAAAGAGGAAAGACCAACACACACTCACAAATCAGGGGTAAAGAACTGAGCTGTTTACAATTTGAGAATTATCTGTGTGTTGAGTGAACTTAATTGAAAATATTTTTGATTCTAGATTTTTTTTATAAATTCATATTACAATTGGCAATTCATTGAATTCAAGTGCTGATATATTTGAAAGTGATGATGGAAAGAAAAATAACCTTAAAGTTTAACTAAATTGATTGAGGACAAGCAAGGAGTCTTTTCTTTGTTTGGGGACAAGCAAAACTGTAAGTTTGGGGGAGTTTAATGAGTATGAAACGCATATAACTTTAAGTTCGTTTTTGCAAACATATTTGAGGCCTTAATTCTTAATTTAATGCAAAATTATGAAATCTTCACCAAAATTACTGTTTTGTAGGAATCAATATCAAAAGAAGAAAAAAGAGAAAGAAAATGTGCTTACTTGACTAAGGCGTGAAGTAAGGAAGGTCGCGACACCTCAACATATGTTGCAACATAATAGAAGGCCAAATGGCATAAGTTGTGTAGCGACATTACAACTTATGTCGCGACACAAACGTGAAGAGTCCCTAGAGAAACAACTAAATAATATCGCGACACTCACAAACTTGTCGCGACATTTCATGTCAAGGAGTGTCGAGGCGGAATGTCATATGATAACCTGACACCCACGAAGATAACCAACAACTCATGATGTCGTGACATTCATTCGGAGTCGACGATTGTACATCACGAGGTGAGTGTCAGCGGCTTTGATTCGATATAGTGGTAGGGTATGCTGGAATCAACAAAATTTATAACTTCAATTCCTCTCTTCTTGCGCATAGGCTGCTGCGGTATAGTAACTCTAAATTCGAACACAGGGATGAGTTTTCTTCGCGTAAATGATGTGCTGTTAAGTTCAAAATGGTGAATTCCAATTTGGATTTGGGGTTTTGTAAAAACAGTGGAAGTGAATGGTTTGCAGACTGAAAATAAACTAAAATAAAATATGAAAAAGAACTCCTTGAAGCATCGGGCTACTAGGGTTGAGGTCCTAAGGTAAATGAGAGGTTCTCGGGTCCTTTTCCTCGTGTTGAGGAGGATGACATACAGTCATTTCCCAAACCGGATCTTCATTTGGGTATAAAAACTGAACCCTAAAAATTTTACTTTTAAAATATAGCATTTATGGGACATAAATGTTCCCGGGCAGTAAAAACACATCCCCTAAATCCACCCTATAGTAACTAATAGGAGGCAACTAATATATCTTAGTGGGTCTAGCAATAAGCATCCATTGAACCCTAAAAGCTTGCCAAATACAGGTTAATCAAGGTACATTTAAGAGATTTAAATCTAGAGTGAGAGATGGAAACATAAATGATCATAATTGCTTGCGTTAAAAACAGGGAACCATCGTTTTACCTCAGAAACTGTAGCCTAGTAGCCCTCCTCTTCAGGATAAGGAGGGTTTAGCTAACATCACCGTGAGTTGTCATCCTCGAGGGTGTTTAGCAACGAAAGTGGACGGAGAAAATGAGCGGAAAACTCTTGATTGCTATGTAAAATGCAAAATGAGAAAGTTTTTTCTATAAGATTTGCTTTGAGCTTATATAGTGCTCAAATAAGAAAAAAATACAAAAATACCCTCAATACCCATAATACATGAAGGGCAAAATGGTAAAATGCAAAAAGTGGGTCAACCGGAAGTAAAAAATCACAAATGTAGTTCGTACCCTGTGAAATTTTCACAGGCTTCATTTTCCTTGCCTCCTCTGCTTTCTTGCTTTCCTTCGATTCGATCACGTAATCTTGAGTTTGACTGAATTCTTCGTGCTTGGATTGACTCAGCAAGATTTGGCATAAATAGCTTGCAAAACTACAAAATTAGCAACAAAATCACGTCGATAGAATAAGCGGGGCCTTAACGTGCAAAATCGGGTTAATTCGGTTGATTAGTACACGAAAAATGCTCAAAACACACAATAAATAGAATAAAATATTTTGGGCACTAATCGATCCCCCCAACCAACACATTGCTAGTCCATAGCAATGAAAGAAAGAAAGAGAAACACCATAATGATATATCAAAACCATGTTCCTGAAAATGGAATTTAAAAAAAAAAAGTGTAGTGAGTAATGCACAACCCTTAGTAAGAGTCACCAAACCCTTGCCCACGATCAACCATCTCGAGAGAATGAGTGCCATGCATAATTAAGTATCAAAAGACTCTTCCCGACTTGGTGAATCAACCAGAACTTCCACAAAAAACCTAAGTGTTTATATGATCCCGAGTTCGTGATAAAAACGCAGACTAACGCTCTCCCAAACTGACTTTGCCACAACCTATTACACTAACCGACCTAAATAGATTAGGGACCACTCTTATTTCACAGATTCTTTTGTGTTGTAGAGTGCAATGCTGAGAATTGACCTCACAAAGTCCATGTAACTGGGATCATAGATGACTCCAGACCAATTAAGGCTTCGGGCATCGAGTCATAAGGATCTTTCAACCATGACTCTTTGAAGCTTCACCGGGACTGCGGAATGATTTCAAGACTCCAGCACCTACAACTTGCTAAACCTCCACCCATCCACCCGTATAATGAGCACTAGAGTCGGTGACTCCTGACCAGTTGGTTTTTAGAGACAGAACTAAGACTTCGCCGTATACCCCTCGGGTAGGTGCTCGGGTTTCAAGGTAAAGCATTGCAATTTTTATTCTTTTTGATTTTGTTTTTGTTTTTCTCATATTTTTATTTTGGAAAACTCATTGGCCTTCTTTTCATGGGGTTCCTTAACCTATTGAAGGTAGTAAATGAAACTAGGCTAGGCTTTTGCAAGAATTAGGAGGATAGGCAATTTTAAACTATTTAAGAGCACAGTGTGTACGATGTATATGGTTAGTAGGAGTGGAAAAAAAGGTTAGGCGACCGAATTCAGCGATCATCGATTAATTATGCATGGAACCCGATCTAACATCAAAATAATTGGACCAAAGTTTCGATTTTCAAGCTACTTGAAGCTAGGCAAAACACAAAAAAAAAAAAAGATTACTAATTTGCAAGCGTAAGTGGCTGTATGGTATGTATAAAAAGATATATGGCTATATTTTCAGCTTTACAAAAAAAAACTGATAGCTTCACAACCAAAACAAACAACTACACAAACAGAAACTAAACAACAAGTCATTAATCTTCACAAAAAAACTTGCTCAAAATAGCAACAAAACATAAATGTAAAAGCCAACTACGCCGTGACTCTCACGACTAAATGTCACATTGTCCTCGATGGGGCTCGGTGGAAAGTTAGAGAAGGAAGTCTTCCCTAAATCGATAATTGAGAAGTAGAATTTGAGGTGGTATATCGTCCTCTGCATGGGCAAGGTGAGGGCCCGATGGATGAAGGCTGGAGGAGAATCTGGCGCTCACTGGCACGCTGGGGATGATCTAAGGGCTGAGCGGTGCGATGGAGAGATACGGAGCGAGGCCAATTGACTATGGGTATGCATGAATGGTGTGGTTACGTAAGAAAGGAGGTGAGTATGGCTGACGATGGCCTCTGTGCGTGTCATCCTCTCAGCTAAGGCTATATGGGCAGCCGCAAAAGATGCTGACATGGCTGAGAAGGTGCGGACTGCATCCATAATAGCGAGAGCCGATCAGTGGATGGAATATGATGGCGATGTAATGTGGAGTAGTGATCTTGGAGGCTGCGGATGTAGGGTGCAATCCTGGGGCTCCTGCGTATCCTTTGCGGGGATGGTCGGCTAGCATATCCCCAAGTATGTCTGAGGTGGGAGATTACGAGCATGGGCGAGAAGATGCCACTGTCAGCGATGGGATGGCTGGCAATGTTGGCGGCCTCCCGATCGGAATTTCGATAGGAAAACCCATATGCTCTAACACCTAGCATAGTAGCCTTGGAAACAGGAGAGGTAATGACTCAGCTCGGGTTAGGTTCCTGTGGTGGACCTTGTCCTTAAAGTGGAACAAGGATGTCATGAAAAGCTGTGAGGTTGAACGAAAACCTTTGGATATCGTCAAATTACAGAATAGCTCCTCTTATTTGTATGGTATGTTGGAGTGGGAAGAAGGTTGGAAATCGTAGTATATAATTCGATAAAGACATACTGAAGTTTGTCTCAGGAAAAGTATAGACCACTGCATTCACGTCTTTGGATAATATGCAGAGACCATCTCCACACTGAGAGCAGGGGTGGGGCCACGACGTAGTTAGCGAGTTAGCTAAGGCGACGAGGGGAAATGGAATCTGGTACATCGGCGGCTTGAAGTGTCCCCTCACGACCATCAATCAAGAAATGGATAATAGTAAGATGAGGTACTCTCTTGGATGTCATGGTATGGTAGAACTCGATGACCACTCGGGGGTAGAAGAACCGGCGCGGGGTTATAGAAGGCTCGAATCTGCATTGCCTGAAGCCTTGGAAATCTCCCGACCTGAGATCGGCGAAGGCGTCATGTCTCGCGATTACGCACCAGTGCTACTGATATGAATTTACTTTGTAATGGGTACACGATGGAAGAATGGGCCTCAGATAATAGAAGCAGGGGAAAGATCTGGGGGTAGGTCATTAGCTAGAACCTGAACATGTGGGGAATGGGGCTCTTGTGGCTGGGAACTAAGAATGACTGCCGGGTCAGTGCGCTACTAGTTGGAGGAGTGGGGCCAGGGATGGTTGGGGTGAAGCGGGAGATGGTGGTGGCCAGGTGTATCATGCGAAATTTGGAGCGAGCGGAATAGGGGTATGAGAAGCGGCGACGGTTGTAGCGGGGAGGAGTCTGCGCGCTCGGGGTGGAGAGGAAGGAGCACAGGGCCTTTAAGCGTGAGCTCAGGGTCTGGCCATGGTACACTTATCAAACAAAATTCCCGAAAAAAAAAAAGGAGTGAGAATATTGCATAAGAGAATGAGAAAATGCAATCATAACTAAAAATTTATAACTAAACTTGGAATTAAACGAAATAAAATTCATTAAACACAAAAAAAAATAGGGTGGCGTTTCGGTCTCGTGGAAACCAACCCGACTCAATTATCTGATGAATTTATGGAGGAATTCGAGGGAGGGGATCTCCTCATTAATACTGCTGTGAACTATGCATCTGACTTTAACCTCGCTCGTGACCTTGAATATTCTATTGTAAGAATTGGGCAGGTCAGTCCATTAGGGATAGACGGTGGATGATGAATGGACCAGTCCATCTTGACTTGAAGCTGCGAAAAGAGTGGAGCCCAGGGTGCTCAAGCGAGTACTTGGTCTCCTTGTTTGAAGTTTTTCTGAGGCTATCGACTGATCTGTGCCATTTCTTTAATCTGTCTTTGCGATCTTCGAGGAGTTGAAGTAGGCATCATTTCTCGACTCTTACAGCAATAGTATCAAGGGCCTTTAAAGGCCAACGCTTCTCATATCGCGGTTCAGCTTTTTTACTGCCCACCATGCCTTATACTCAATTTCCACAGGTAGGTGACATGCCTTGCCATAAACTAGGCGATAAGGGGACATACCAAGGATGGTCTTATACGCCCACAAGGAATCCAACAGCTTGAGAGACCAGTCCTTTCTATTGGAGCTCACCACTTTCATCAATATTGTTTTGATTTCCTTGTTGGCGAGCTCAACTTGACCACTGGTTTGAGGATGGTAAGGGGTGGCCACTTTGTGCTTTACACCATACTTAGCTAGGTTCTCAAGGTTTGTTGCGATGCGAACCTCCATCATTTGATTATGGCCTTGGGGACTAATTGGAAGATGTTCTCAACAGAATTCAACACACCATGGTCGATGCTCTATAGGGCATGACCTATTTCGACACGTAGTCGGCTCCGCTAAAATGTAGGCGTATCCAAATGATGAGATGACCCGTAAAGTCGATTGCCCTAAACATCGAACAAATCAACTACCAAGATCGGGTTCAGAGGCATCATGTGACAACGAGAGATTTTCCCCAATATTGAGCATTTGTCGCATTCCCAGCATATGGTGTGGGCATCCTTGAAAAGAGAAGGCCAATAAAACCCAGATTGTAGCACCTTCGCCGCGGTTTTAGGAGCGAAAATGGCCTCCACATGCATTCTCATGGCAGTGGCTGAGTATCCTTGTTGTTCTCCCTCAGGCACACATCTTGATTATGCGAATTCGGCCTGATATTTGTCTGAAGGGCTATTCCCAATAGTAGGAGTGAATTTTTGCGAAGAAGAACTTTCTGTCTTGTGCCTTCCAATCTGCTGGTAACTCTCCTATTGCCAAGAAATTGGCAATGTGAGCATACCATGGGGCATTTTCCACTAGCAACAGGGACTCCTCAGGAAACTCATCATTAATCGGAGGGTTGTGGGTGGCTATGTGCTATGGTTAGTCGCGAGATAGTCGCGTAACCTTCTCCACCCCCTTTTTATCCTTGATTTGCAGGTTGAATTCTTGAAGGAGGAGGACCCACCTAATAAGTCTAGCCTTGGCATTTTTCTTGGTGAGAAGGTACTTCAAAGTCGAATGGTTTGTGAAGATTATGATGTCTGACCCTACCAAGTATGCACGAAATTTGTCCAAGGCATAGACCATTGCCAGTAGCTTTTTCTCTGTGGTGGTGTAATTCCTGTACCTGCGTCGGCGTTTTTCTTATAGTAGACCACGTAAGGTTTCCTTCTTCTCTTTAGCGAGAAGCTTGCTACAATGGCGGGTCGCTTGCGCTGCACATAACCTTGAAAGGTAACTTAGGTTAGAGGAGCTCTCATTATTGGTGCCTTGGTTAAGTAGGCCTTAGGCTCCTCAAGCTCTTGCAAATCTTCATCTGACGAATTTGGCATCCTTTACCAGTAGCTTATAAAGAGGCTTGAAGTACAGAAAAATCCTTGATAAACTCATAAAAACTTATGCCTTAAGAATTGCCTCACAGTCTTCACATTCGTAGGAGAAGGCAGTTTGGAAATCAGTTCAATTTTTGCCTTGTCAACCTCAATTCCTTTGTTGGAAATAATATGTCCCAGCATAATTCCTTGGTTGACCATAAAATGGCATTTTTCCCAATTCAGCACCAAGTTCTTCTCAATACATCTATGCGGAATTTGTTTCAAGTTGATCAAGCATTCTTGAAGCTCCGCAAGCGTAATATCATCCATGTAGACTTCCATAATGCGCTCCACGAATCGGCGAAGATCTGCAGGCATGCATGTCATTGGAATGTGGCAGGGGCATTACATAGGCCAAAGGGCATCCTCCTGTAGCCATATGTGCCAAATGAGTAGGTGAAGGTGGTCTTCTCTTGATCTTCTCTTGGTATTTCGAGAAGCTAGTCCATGAAGGGTAGAGGGAAGTAATCCTTTCTTGTCACCTCTTTTAACCTTCTGTAATCAATACATAACCTCCAATATGTGGTAAGGTAGGTGGGCATTTCCTCTTCTTTCTCATTATGCCGCAGTAGTTACGCACGATTTTTGGCGCAACACAGGTTGGACTCACCAAGTGCTATCGGATATGGGGTAAATGATGCTGCGGCTTGTAGCGAATTTTAGGACTCTTGCACGTACCTCTGTCTTGAGGATTCAATCTCTACGTCTTGCGATTTTGCTTCCTTCTCGAATAGATATGATGTGTGTGCAAGCTTTGCTGGGCTAATTCCCTTTAGGTCAGTGATTTTCCGGCCAATAACCTGCTTGTTCTCCACAGTATGTCGACATCTTTTTCACGTAAATCTTGGCGGTGAGGATATGACCCACGGGCATTGCATTGTTCTTCTAAGTATGCATATTTTGGATTTCGGTAGGGGCTTGAGATCGGCTTTTGAGCTCATTGATTCCTTCCTCCAATTACTTAAAGGTAGTTTCTTCAGCCTTCTTTCTCCATGAGCCTCTGCACGATATCTGAGTCTTGGGTTCCACTGTGACTCTTGAACACTTTCGGAGATAATTCCTCGTCAGTAAATCACGCAATTATTCAGCGCTGCTTGAAAACGTTCCTCACAGGATAGTGTCGATTATCTGAAGCCTCCATACGGATGACCCCCTCTTCCATTGGTTGCATATGCTTTTTGTAAGTGGAAGATGTTGAGCTCCCAGGTCATGTTCGAATGTAGGATTGCATAACTCCATTTTGGCAATTAATGATTGCACATTAGAGGTGACGAGGGAATGGTCTTACGAGGATGATAGGCACATAATTAGTCCAGGCTGCGATCGGTTCGAATTATTAAGCCTGACAAGTCATGGGATAGTAGAAATTGGTCCACTTTATTAAACATCCTCCACGGTGCCCTTTGGTATTTTTATGGATCTATACGCAGGGACAATGTGATGGAAGTGGGCTTAAAAGCTCTCCCCAATTGCTTTGCTTATACGAATAAGGCAGCGAGTTGACAACGGCTCCCGAGTCTAGCAATGCCTTTTTCTGCAGAGTACCTCAGATATTCACGCAGAGATGGTAGGCGGTCGGATCTTTGTATTTCTTTGGAGTCTTGTACTAAATGATGAGTGCGGGTGCACATCGGGAAAGGCCTTCTTGTCAACATTTAACCCCTCTCTTCACTATGCACGAAGTCCTTGAAATTTTTTGCATAAGTTAGAACTGTTTGATCATGTCTAGCGGGGGATGTTGGCCTTCACACTGCGCCAGCGGAGTTCTAAGTCTGACCTGGTTGATGGCTTTCTTCTTTCTTTTTAGTGATTGAGGAAAAGGTGGAGGTGTGCTCTTCTTCATTGCATCTTCTTTGATCACTAACTCCTCTGGATTCGGCTTCTTTGCTCTGAGGCCGGAGTCTTCTGGCTGGTTGCTCAACCTTCTTTCCACTTCTCAAAGTGATCACTGCCTTGGCTTCATCTATCTTGGAAGTTGGTTCTCTAGAAGAGCTCAATTCATGCACTTCCCCAGGTAATTTGTGTCTGGGAAGGAAATTTTCCCTTTTCTTGCACTTGCGTTGGTTGGTCGACCTTGAGAAATTGAACCTTTGTGAGGTGTCGAACTTTTGAGCCATTTCGTTTTGAGAAGCTACGTCCATTACGCTTTTAAAGTGCTCTCCGCGGTGTTGATTCTACGATTAGCCTAGACATTCCTTTGTTTTAACTCTTCTACACATTTAATTGATTGCACATTGATTGCCTTACCTTCTCTACAAAATTTCCACAACCTTACTCCAAATTCGAGGAATAGATTGCTTTCGGCCCCGGAGATGAGGATGGTGGTGGCTGTGGTTGAGATGAGGAACCACATTGTTGTCTTGCACCAAGGGGTACATATGTTGGAGGGTTTGGCTTCCAGGAGAGGTTAGGATAGTTTCTCTAGTTAGGGTTATATGTGTTGCTATATGGGGCATTGGTTGGTGGCTTGTATTGACCCATAGTATTGGCTTGTTCAGCCATCATATCCCTCATTGAAGGAGCAGTTGGGCAATGCTCTCCTTGGTGATCAGTGGACTGACAAATGAAGTAAGGCTGGATGTGTACAGGGTCCTCAGCTACTTGTACCTCATGTTGATTTCTCATTTCTAGCTCCTCTAACCTTCTAGCTAAGGTGGATAGTTTTGCCTTCATTTCCATATCCTCTGGAAGTGAGTACATGCCTCCCCTTGAATTGGCTGCAAGTCTCATCCTCTCTGGCTCTCTAGGGTTTGGTTCATCCCATGTTTTGGATGTCTCGACCACATAATTCAGGAAATCCATGGCTTATTCTGGATTTTTACTCATGAAGTCCCCTCCATACATAGTTTCCAACAGCTGCTCTATGGTAGGGGATATCCCATCATAGAAATGGTTGACTAGCAACCATGTGTCAAAGCCATGATGAGGGCAGGAACTAATGGTTTCCAAATACCTTTCCCAGCACTGATAGAATTTCTCATTTTCATGGGCTGCAAAGGTGTAAATTTGTCTCTTCAGGTTGTTGGTTCTATGTGTGGAGAATTTTTTTTTCAAAAATTCAGCTTGTAATTCTGCCCAATTTCTAATGGACCTCGGCCTCAAAGAGTTGATCCATATTTTTGCCTTATCCTTTAAAGTCAGTGGAAAGACTTTTAACTTCATTAGGTCCATATCAGTGACACCCTCCTTAAATGTGTTTCAGACCTCCTCAAACTCCTGGATGTGTGTATATGGATTTTCATTTTCCATTCCATGGAAGGTTGGGAGTAGAGGCACTAGGTAGGGTCTGACAATCATGTCTTCTGTAGGAAGCACAATGCATGAGTGTGCACTTACCCTTGGAGGATGTATATGATCCCTCATTGATCTATATGCATTAGGATTTCTGTGAACCCCCTATTGGCTTTGTTGTTCCTCGGTGGAGGCTCCATCTGACCACTGTGTATGCTCACTTCACAGCTTTGTTCTTGTGGAGCCTTTGCTCCTTTCTAATACGCCTCTTGTGTTTCCTATAGGTGGTGCATAAGCTCTATGAAAACATCCTGAAACACGACAAGAGGCAAAAAAACAAAACAAGCTACCAAAAAGGTTAATATTAGCAAAATAAAAAAATAAAAAAATGAAGATAGAAATTGTATATGGATAATATAAAAATTGAATCAACCTAACAGTGAATTGCTAGGAAAAATAAAAGGACAAAAAGGATTGAAATTTCACTAGTACTTGTGATGTAGATCACAAGTTTAACAAATCAACATTTGCACAAAGGCACCATCCCCAGCAATGATGCCATTTGGTTGGATATAGCGATTTTGGGTATCTTAGGAATAAACAAAATTATAATAATTCCTCTACTTCTTTGTAGCATAGCTCTTCTAACATTATAGTGTTTAGGGTCGAACATAGGGGATGAGTTTTCTTTGTGTAAATGATGTGCGATTAAGTTGAAATGGTGAATTCCAATTTGGATTTGGGTTTTGTAAAAGCAGTGGAAGTGAATGGTTTGCGGCCAAGAAACAGCGAAATAAAATATGAAAAAGAACTCCTTGAAGCATGGAGCTCTTTTGGGTTAATCGAAGTAAATGAGAGGTTCTCGGTCCTTTTCTACGTGTTGGAGAGGATGACCTATAGTCATTTCAGTAGGATCTTCATTTGGCTATAAAAGCGGAACTAAAAATTTTCCTTTTGAAATATAGCATTTATGGGACATAAATGTTCGAGCCGATAAACACATCCCCTAAATCCCACCCCTTACGTTAACTAATGAATGAACTAATGAATCTTAGTGGATACAGCAATAAGCATCCACTTTAGAAGCCACAAAACTTGCCAATACGGGTTAATCAAGGTACATTTAGAGAGTTAAACCTAGAGTGAGAGATGGAAACATAAATGATCATAATTTACTTCATAACGTTAAAACGAGGGAACCATCATTTTACCTCAAGATTGGCTAGTAGCCTCCTCTTCAAGGATAAAGGAGGTTTAGCTATGATCGTGAGTTTTTCATCCTCGAGGGGTGTTTGGCGATCGAGAAAGTGGAAGAAAGGGAGGAGAGAAAATGAGGAAAAAATGAAATTTGGGGAAAACTCAGCCAGTGCTACGTATGTAAAATAAGAAAAAATGAAAGTTTTTCTACAAGATTTGCTTTGAGCTTATATAGTGCTCAAATAAGAAAAAAAATACAAAAATACCCTCAATACCCATAATACATGAAGGGTAAAATGGTAAAATGCAAAAAGTGGGTCAACCGGAAGTCAAAAGGGGCCAAAAATCACAAATGTAGTTCGCACCCTACGAAATTTTCGTAGGCTTCATTTTCCTTGCCTCTTCTGCTCTTCTTTCCTTTTGATTTCTGATCTACAATGCTGAGTTCGACTCGAATTCTTCGTGCTTGGATCGACTCAACAATTTTGGCATAAATAGCTTGCAAAAACTACAAAATTAGTCACAAAATGTGATCCCATTAGAATGGTGTTCGGGACCTTCACGTGCAAATCGGGTTAATTCAGTTGATTAGTACACAAAAAGAGCTCAAAACCTACAATAAATAGGGCTTAAAATAGCAATTTTTGGGCACTAATCAAGACCTTGAAGACACAAGATTGGAAGGGGATGTCGCAGCAATCAAAATAATGTTGCAACAGTCACAATTCGATCTCAAAGCAAAATCGTTAGTTGAGTGTTGTAACAACATCACGACAATGCCCCAGACATAGATGACAATGTCGCGACACGATTAAAATGGCGCGACACATCATCTTGTGGGCTTGCATAAAAGTTCAGAATATCTTCCTAGAATTCTGGCCTAGCAATGGTTGGACTATAAATAGGAAGCGATAGGGCATAAAATAGGGCGAAAGGATGGAGATAGCAAAATAAAGTTTTGTAGAGTATTTTTTTATTGAGAGGTTTTGTAACACCCCAAAATATACTAGTGGTTTCGGCATGTTTAAGAATTATTTTGTTGGTATAATTTAATTTTTATGAATTTAAATTCAAAGCGTGAAAATTTCAAAAACAGAAATAAGCAGATAAATTTGTAATTTGTCAAAATGGGATGTAAATGTCATTAAGATTATAAGAATTTACTCTGCTAAAGTGGAATATGAATAACTTGTGGTGCAAATAGAGGAGAGATGAAGGACCAAAGTGCAATAAAAGGAAACTTAAGTCAAATTAATGCATTTTTTATGGCCAAACATGGCCTTATGAAATGAGACCAAATAAGACCAATTTTGGTCTCTCATTTGAAATATTTTGAAGGTTCATCGTGAAGGGAGAAGAAGAAAGGAAGAGAAGAAGAAGAAGAGGAAGCCCGATAAAGGTTTGGATACTTGTTTGGATTTGCTATGGTTTGTTTGAATTTGCTTTGGAGATGTTTGTATGGATATTTGTGGTTCCATTTCTAGGAGTTTGAATTAAGAGAATGCATCCTAACCCTAGATGTCTTGAAAGATTGGGTTGGTAAAACCACATTTTGAATAAGATAGTATGGATTGTATAGATTCTTGGTTTTATGGTGTTTGGAGACATGTTTGGGTGTTGGAGAGTTAACCTAACTTACAAGTTTCGAGTTAAGTTTGGAAAAACCTAATTGATCTCTCGATTGGTTTTGGTTGAGTTAGAACATACTTGGGGATGTTTTTCTGCAAAGTATATGGTTTTTCTTTTGTTTTTGGTTGGATTTCTGGAAAAATGGACCAAAAGAGAAAAATCTAGGCAATTGCGAGGTCCTTATGTGTGAAGAGACCCCTAGCGGCCGTGAGAAAGGGCTTCACGCGGTGAAGGATCCCTATGCTGTGGTCGAGAGAGGAAGGTTGGCCGGAAGCCGGGTTACGTCAGCGGTGAAGCCACTATTCACATCATGGAAATGTTGTGTTTTTGTTTCATTTTGTTTTTCTGTTGTTTTGAAGACTTGTCTATTGGACTAATAAGGACTCTATAAGTGTATGAAAGAGTCCATACATGTTTGTAAGTTAAAGTAAAGGAAAAATTAGACCGTACCTTGCCGCCTCGGCGGAGCAAATCGATCGTGGCAAACGTAATGCCCCTATTATAAGATAGTAAGTTATTGAACACATATAATTATAGGAATGCCTAAGACCAGATCTTGAATGACATGACACTTCTGTTACGTGGGCATACACGTTCTAATCAGTGATTCGGCACTCTTGCTAGTGCTACGACACTTCTGTTACGTGGGCAAACACGTTACGATCGGTCTTGGCACTCACGCGCTGGTGCTCTGACACTTTTATTACGTGGCGAGACACGCCACTAAGTACTCTGGTACTTACGATCGGTCCTTCGGCGCATGGCACATTAACTCGCGATACCTCGGTATATACCGTACGCCGGGTACTTATTGTGTTGTGTCCTACTCATTTCTTATTACTGGTCTAGGTAATCCAACAGTTATATGATAGGGTTCTGATAAGAGAATAAGAAGAAAGCAATGTACATCGTTCTATTCTGAATGTACCTATGGGTACCTCTGTATAAGTATAAGTTCTATAGTACCTACGGGCCTTACGGCTGAGAGTATAAAGCTCTGTAACTCCTTCGGGAGATCTGAATAAGTATGAGTCAGCTATAAGTACAAGTAGGTGTATAAGTTTGTTATATGAACTCATAAAAATCCTGATATCTGCTAATGAATACCTGTTATTGTTATATGCTTATTTTACAAGAGTATCAATGCATGTGTACAAATATAAGTCATATGTTTCCCACTAAGTGTAAAAAAACATACGGGTTTTGTCAGTGTGAGTGACGAAGGAGGGCGTCCACGATCTTCCCGCTGTCACTGTGAAACGACACACAGTAGAGTTCACCACATGTAGGTTCCACGTTATGAATATGTAAATGTAAATGTACAGTTTTTTGTATATGTATATGTAAATGGGACTCAGGACTGTATGTATTAACACTGTAAACACCACTACGGTGGTAGTTTAATTTTTGTATCATTGGATATGATATTTTGATTCAGTTATAAGACTTGGGCCACTAACGTCTGAAAAAGAAAGTAAAGAGTCCTAGTTCGAGTTCGCGCCCCTTAACTCGCAGAGGCGGGGGATCGAGTGTGATAGGTTTGGAGTTGATCAAAACTATAATTTTGAATAGTTGATCTAAGCTGAGTGTTTGGAGAGAAAATATTGAAATCCAATGAAGAGAAGCAGAAAACATTGTTTGAATTCCTTTTCCTCATTTTTGTTATTATAATCTTAATGAACTTGTTTAAACGACTTGTCATTGTTATGTGTAATCCTGTGATGGAAGGCTAAGCAACTTTTGGGAAGGGATTGCTTATGTGATTATTATGTTAGCAAGGATTTAATGTAGGTTGTGGCATTGAACCTTGAATTGACATGATTAGTTTATAAGTGTATTTTCTTATGCTTGATTTATTAATTCTATGAACCAAAGGGGCTGTTCTAAACCCCTGCTCTCAAGGATCCCCTCAAGTGACAATTGAGGTGTGTTCTTGGAGTTAAGGATAGTGATCTCTTGGTATATAAATTAATATGTTGAGAACTTGACTCATTTAATCAAATACTTCGTTTATGTCAATAAAGTGGATATATTAGTTAATTTGCCAAGGTGATGATGAATTTAATTATGTTGGAGGAAGCTCTTGTGTTACCTTTGGTTTTGGGGACTTGATTAACTACAGTCTTAAAAATTGGTTGAAGAGTCTTGGTTTGGGAAGTCATCTAAGGCAAAGGGATCATATCTAAAAGTAGCTTTTTAGGTACATGTAGTCTAGCTTTGGAACATGGTGGTAAATTGTGAAATATGTAATTGGTTGAAGGTTTTTAAGGTATCTTTAAAATACCCTTGGACAAGTCTAGGATTCAACCCATAACCATTTCGTGTATGAACACAATGCAAACTAGTCACATTACTAATTCCATTCCCGGTGTTTTCGATCTCGAAAAGAAATTGATTCCTTTAAATTTGGACAATCTTTTCAAGAAAGAAAAATTCCAAAAAAAAACTTTATTCTATTAAATAAGTTAGTTTGCAAATCTTAAGAATTGGAGTTCAAATAGTGATGTCCTTGACTGGTTTGAGCACTTAATCTTTCATTCATAGGATCCCTATGGAGTGCGATGTCACAGACTTAAAATCCACTTTACTACTTATTGATTTGTGAGCTTGCAATAAAAAAAAGGCCCGAGTTGAAGTTTAAAATAGTTTAAAAGCCAAAAAGTATCTTGGATAGCGACACAAGTTATTTAGGCGTCATTGTCGGGACGTAACAAAAGTCTTTGGTAGCTCGCTACCATTATCGACGTAAATAGTAGACTATTCTCTGGCAAGTCGAGTCGTTAGTGCACTAAGGAGGTTCTTGAGGACCGGTTCTCCTTTTGCACATTGTAAGGAGGAGACATAGAGGAGAGTGTTGGAGATTGACGGTGCTTGTTTGAGTTATTGGATCTGTGAGCCTGAGATAAGGTGTCTAGAGCTCGTTCCTTCACATTACCCCGGATTGGGGGTATAGAGTTCTTGATGCAGGAGAGGCAACAAGAGTGTTGCATCACTGGTGTTCGAGACCGAGTGACTTAGGCGCAGTGGAGACGAGGGATGCTTGTATCGGCTAGGTATATCACGATGAAGTTGTAAGAATCTAGATGCCCAGAATGTGATAGTTGGTAATTTTACTATCTTTGATACTGTGTGCATGCATTGATAGACCAAATTGACCCATTCCTTAGATGTCTTGACATACTGACTTGGGTAATTTGCGGGAGTGAAACCAAGTATGACATCTTGGTGATGAACCCACTCGA
This sequence comes from Tetrastigma voinierianum, assembly GCA_016808115.1. Taxonomy (NCBI): domain Eukaryota; kingdom Viridiplantae; phylum Streptophyta; class Magnoliopsida; order Vitales; family Vitaceae; genus Tetrastigma; species Tetrastigma voinierianum. The sequence continues at coordinate 14,957 of JAEQBH010006929.1, read as the reverse complement.
ACATAGTGTTATGGTGAACCAGATTATTATAGGGTGCCCAGTGAAATATGAGAGTATGAGTTTCCGAGGGAGACTTGATAGAGTTATCATTCGAGAGTTTGATGTGATATTAGGGATGGATTGGTTGTCAGACACTAAGTGGTAGTTGATTGTAGAATGAAAGTGACCTTAGGACATAGAGTGGCGAGGAAGTGACTTTTATCGCGAGAAGGTCGAGACCACCTCTCAAATGTGATATCTGCCACTGCACACTACTAGAATGATGGTTGAAAAGGGTGTGAAGCTTACTTAGCGTAAGTGAATCGAAAAAGGCGGGGCTTAGTTTGTCGAGACATCTCTGATTAGTGACTATGGGATGTGTTTAGGAGGAGTTTCCGGGATTACCTCCATAGAGAGAGATTGAGTTCGCAATCGGCGTTGTTGGGTGCCTCCGCATCATTCACGTATTGAATGGCTCTAGTGGAGTTAAAGGTGAAGCTTAGGTTGCAAAATTGTTGAAGAGAAAGTTTATTCATTCGGAGTGTATCACCATGGGAGCTCAAGTGCTCTTTGTCAAGAAGAAGATGGTGCGCTTTGGTTGTGTATTTGATTATAGGAAGCGAGCAAGATGTGATGAAGAGCAGTATCCGTTACCTAGGATTGATGACTTGTTTGACCAATTGAAAGGTGCAAGTGTCTTTTTCGAGGGTGACTTGCGATAAGGTATCATTAATTGAGGATTAAGGATCTGAAATGTGCATAAGGCGGCGTTTAGAGCGCGGTAGGACATTGAAACAAGGTTCCATGTAATGCATTTGACTGTGACTAGTACCCGGATAGTGCTATTTTTGAGCCGGTTTAGTACGGGTTTTGAGCACTTTTTGTGTACTAATCCCAGCCGGCAACTTGATTGGCACATAGGTCCGGCTATACGACGATCATATTTTGTGAACTATTTTGTAGTTTTCGGCCCGATTACTCAATTATTCTTTGAATCGACTCAAATGCGAAGAATCCAAGCCGAACTCGGGGCTGTGTTTGCCTTTTCCATATAGACTAAAACCCTTCAAATTCACATAGTTACAAGAGCCTTACACTTCTCTTGTAGCCATAATAACACTGGATAAATTTACTTGATTAAATAAATCTTTCTTGATGTTAGGGTTTAAAATTGGGTCACAGTCTATGACGCAAAGAATTTGCATATCATCTAGTAGTAAAATCTAAATGTAAGTCCGGGTATCATTTCCACGAGAAATTTACAAATTAGAATCGGAATTTACCTGACCTCTTTGAAATTCTATGCTATTTGGACTAAGTGAGTAGTGAAAGTTTTATCTAGAAAAATAAAATCTAAATTGTGACCTTGTTGAACTAAAAAAAAAAAAAATAGTAACTGACCAAAAATAAGTGATCGCGAAATCTTTGGGTGAATTAGTTTCTTGTGGCTCAAAACTATCGAAAAATACAATGGCTTGATCGATTTCTACATAAAAATACATTCTATATTGTTTATGATAGATCTGGATTGTCAGATTTGCCTAATCATTCGCGATTGGATTTCTCCGTATTCACTAGTTGGAAGCCCTTGCTTCGCAGAAAACGAATCAAACCTGGCTACGTATTTACGATTCTCTCTTACGAATCTGAGCATTTTCTTTCTCGTACTTCACACCGCTCTTGATAGTACGAATCTTGCTTTCTTCCGGGATTTTGCAAATTATACCACTTATTTGGTGGCTCATCCTCGAATCTATTTGATTTCTTCCTTCCCTTGATTACTGCTCTCCGGCTAACCATGTGGGAGCTTCCCTTTAGATTGAGGTGAACTCTGATTATTTATATTGTTAAATAATCTCCTCGAAGAGCTTCCAATTATGAGCCGAATGGGGATTTATTAAAATGAACTTAGGCTTCGCTGGAGTTCATCAATGGTAATTGCCATACCATAAGGGAATGCTCTGACTCTCTCAGGAATCTCATCCTACGTGTCAGCGGAGGAACATCACAAAAATGAAACCAAGACCACACTCCTTAAAAAATGGTATTCGGTACTACCATTGGGAACTGATCGATTCAAAACGACACCAGTAGTAAGTAACCGCCGCTTTCTCAGTTTTTGCGGAAAAGGCGTAACTAAGCTATGCTCTCGGATCCATCGAGTTCGTTCAAATTCTTTGCATTACGATTAAAAGAAAGCAGACACGGATCGTAATAAATCCTTTGTGTCGCAATGGCGAAGAAATGAATTCCACGAGAGGAAAATTTTCGTTTTCATAAATTTTGAAGCAGATAATTTAAGAAGAAAATAACATAAATAAAATTAAACTCCGTCGTTTGCCTGAGTTTGCAGATTCGAGATCTAGAAAAGAATTTACTAAGAAAGAAATTAAAAATAAAAATAAAATAAAAGAAAATAAAATTCTACTCTAAACTATCTGAGTTCCTCTTCGTTCCCTTTTGCGGAGTAGTGAAGGCGGAAGCTACTTTACTATTCTAATCTTGTCTGTTATAGCTGTTAAAAGAGATTGGTAGGAATCCCGAAAAACTCGGGTGGAATTGAAAGAAAAGCCCAATCAACTGTGTCTCGGAGTCGACCTCGGGTTGATCATGGAACTGGATTCCCTTTATTTATTTCTAGTTAAGTTGAGCGAGTTTTCTTGATTGCGACCAAGTTTCCTTGCGACCGTTGATTAGTGGTCGCGACCTCTTTGGCTAAGTTGTTCGCCGAAATTGATGTCGTGACCTTGATCTCGCGTCATGACCTCATTGTCGTTCCCTTCTTTTGCAATTATAGTCACGACTTCAGTTTCAAGTTGCGACCACATTTATGTTTCTACTGCCTTACCTTAGGTCGTGACTTTCTTTTTAGGTTGCGACCTCCTTTTTTGGTCTTTTGCTTTGATATAGCGAATAGTAATAATCGGCGACCTCGATAGTGGTCGCGGCCTTTTTAATCGCCCCTTGCCTTTAAGCGAGTCGTGACCTCGATATGGCGTCCACGACCTCCGTTCTACTCCTTTACGGTTGCGAGGTTGTCTCGGTTGCTTTAAACGCGTGCGACTGGATGTTGATGCTCGATCTGTATTAGTCGCGACCTCCTTTAGGGTTCTTAGTTGATTAAGTGGTCGTGCTCCTCTTTTGTAGTGAACCGTTGGCGGGTTTCATGTTCACACGACCTCAATATTAGGTCGCGACATGGCTTTGTAATGTTCAATGTTTCTTTAGGTGGCGATCTCAGTGATTAGTCGCGACCTCCCTTGGGGTCATGAATAACAAAATGGTGCAACCGATTTTCTAGCAGGGACTTAAGCTTGGCTCGGCAGGACAGCCATGACCTGATATTAAGTTGCGACTACATTTACCAGTTCTCCATCTCATGTAGTTGCAACTTCAAATATCTTTGTTGTGACTCCCGATTCGATTCCATGTCGTGACCTCGAGGATGATGTGGCGACCTCGATTCAGTCCTTCATTTAAGTAGTTGCAACGGAATTTTCTTTACGAGACCTCAGTGTGGCTTCATCAAGCGGATCAACGTCGCGACCTCAGTTAGTGTGTGTTCGGCTCTACCTTGAATAGTTTCTTCGTCTGACCACATTTTCTTGAGTACATGACCTCATTAAGCGGTCTTGGTGATGTTGTGACACGGAAATCAACGAACAAAGAGCTCCTTGTCGCGACTTTCTTTCTGAATTACGACCTCCTTTGTTATCATGCTTAATTCTTGAGTTTTTCTAGCTGGGATTTTAAACCTGCGTATTTTTACGCAAAAATTAAAGTGTAGCGATTTTGAGGAAATCTACGATAAATCTTATAAAATCTAGCATGTCTAAAACTTCTAATTCCCTTGGTTGTAGTGGGTGGTGTTGAATTTCTTATAATTGAAACTTTGTGATCTACTTTGGCGCTGTAGAAATCATGTGCCTAAGACGATTCATACGTAAACATAAAGTGGCGTACCTGATTAAGTGGGTCTTGTCCTGGCACCTTTGATCTGTCCCCAATTATGCGAGCCTTGTTCAAGCGGATCCATACCTTTGTGAAATCATCCATGAAGATCTCATGCTTGATACGCGAATCTGAAAATATATAGACATCATGCATCTTTAGGAATGTACGGGAGCATTACCTGAAACCAAACCAGCATTCTTCTAAGCAAAGTACGAAATGGGCATGTAAAGGTGGTTTTCTCCTGATCCTTAGGTGCAACAATTTGGTTATATCAGTATCTATCGAGAAAACATAAGTGAGGTGTCACCTTAACCTATCGACATCGATCCAATGAAAGGCGAGGGGAAAATGATCCTTTCTTGACTACGATGTTAGTTTTACTGTAGTCAATACATACCCTCCATCTTATCCATACGAGTTCTGTAGGAATCAGTTCATTCTTTCATTTTACGATCACAATGAATCCACCTTTCTTAGGAACCACGTATCTTTAGGCTCACCAGAACTATCTGATATAGCATATATAAAACCTGCATTGACCATTTGAACTTGTTTCGACCTTTCTTCATCACGGGTTCGGCCTCCTTTGATGCTCAAATACAGAAGTTTTTGCATTATCGATCGGTAATATTTGTGCATGCAAATGGAGGGAGGCGATACCCTTCAAATCCTCAATTGACCAAGCAACCGCTTCCTTGTACTTTCTCGGAAATTTCCACTTGACCTACATTCTTGATTCGATCAATCTGGCTGATATGATGGCCCCAGTTTTCTCTTTTTCTGGTTCTAAAGAACTCATATTTCAAATATTTGACGATTCTGTAGCATACGCACTAGTTTCACCTTTCGATGGTTTTACATCACCAGGCGCATCACGTCATCTTATTTATTTTCATTCATGCTCGAGAATGTTTCTTTGTTATATCTTGGAAACTGACATTTCCACAAATCAAATACTCTGAATACGAAAATTCATCTCGATTTCTTTGATAGAATGTTGAAGAATCACAATTCGAGTGAATTCAACAGCGAGAAGACGTGATTTCTAAACCATACGACTTTACGCATCTACATCGGGGATGTTCCAAACTCTATTAAGATTAAAGTGCTGCAGCTTCATACAGCCTTAGAGTCGGTTCACCTTTCTACATCTATCGAGGCGCTCCGAGTTGCTAAGAAAGTCTTCCTAGCGTGAAGGAACTTGGGTTGTCTTCCTCCGTCTTAATGATACAAAATCCCACAGGAAGATAAATTTTCCCACCTTGGCAAGCATCTTAAAGAACATGCAGTTTGTGCCATTGATCTGTCGACCATTCTGTCATGATTCTTTGTTAGGGTTAGTTCCCAATTTCAGTCTTGCACCAGCAGCGAAGGCATCGAAGGCTATCTGCTTTGAGAATCACCTGAGGCCTTTATAGCCCAGATTCATAATTCCACTATAGAGCGGGGAATGGTATTTGCACCAGGTCCTTCATTTTTGTTGGGAGCTTTGCTAGATAGGCTTGCGTAGGTACTTGATCGGGTTCGCTATTCCTTTATAGCTATTTTCCTTTTCTTGTTCGAATTATCTCTTTCGAGAGGAAATTTCGCATAGTTAGGCATTTGGTTGATTACTTGCATAGGAATATTGATTTCCTATCTTCTTGAGATGTCGAGAATCTAGAAAGCTGCTCTTCCTTTTGCTTTACGAAGCCTCTGGGGAATAGCCTTGTAGGTGTATAGTGGTACTCTCTCATACATTACACTCGCTACTTCCTTCGGGTTGTTCAGTAAATCTTCTTCTTTGCTTACGTAGTCTTTTCGGCATGCTCTTCTCTCATTCCTTTCGAGTTTTCTTGTTACGCATCAGTCTCTTCTTTCCTTTCTTTCTTCTTTGTTGTTTTCACTTCTTTCCCACTACCGTGAGCTATCTGGATCCTTTGGATTCTTTTGAGTGTCGCTAGGAATGTACCCTTGCTCACGATTTGGCATACTAAGGGCCGGTTGCCCTACTTGTGTGTCTCGAGATTCTTCAATGAGGCACTTGTATTCTTAAAATACTTGAGTATTAGACTTGAAAGCTTCCAAGTCGAATGATTTCTATTCATGGAAGTGTATAAGCCTCTTGTTGTCCCGTGAAGCTGCGGCATTGTTCGCGAATGGATTTGAGTCCTCGATAACCACGATAGTCATTCACTGCCTTCACCCCCTTGATGTTGCCTCTGGAACCTTGAGTGAGTGTGATGTTCTGTTGAGGATTGTCCATGCCTTGGGCCTTGTGCGCCCCTCTCCTTATATGAGAAATTCTCACTTGGTTCCTCGATCTTTGGGGCCCGTAATGTGTGGGCGGAGTTAGGATTTGGCTTGAAATAGTAATTTTATTGGTTCATTCACGTGTACTTAACCTCCCTCAGCCCATAGAGTCCTCTTATGTTGGTACTTCAGCACTTCTTCTCATTGCTTCTCTTTCCGCACTCTATCTCATGGCTTGAGTGTGCATTTTCTTTCTGTTTGTCCATCCTGTGCATGATGGCATCAACTGCTTCCATAAATTGTCATTTTACTCAGCTCCATGAACTCTTTTCCTCTGCTGTTACCCCTTGAAAACTCAGATGGAGCCTTCATATTGCACTTGGCCAGGTCTTCTATCAGATCCCTAGCCTCTTCAACACTTTTTCTTTTCACAGCATGAAGCATCAATGATGCTCTTAGATGTATCATTTAAGGCATGATATACTATATCCATCTGAGTTTTTAAATTAATTCCATGCATCGGGCACCTCTTCAGCAGCCTCTTGAATCTCTCACAGGCTATATATAGGCTCTCATCTTCCCCCTGTTGGAACACTATTATCTCTCTTCTTCTCTGAGGTGAGAGATGGAAAGAACACACGCCTAAGTATGCTTCCTTTAGTTCTTCCCAAGTATCAGTTAGACAACCTTAGTAATGAATCATGCCATGTGGGCGCTCACGTCTCTTAAGGAAAATGGGAAGAGATGCGGCTTTATCACCTCTTGCCTCACACCATTCGGCTTCCATGTGTTGCCATCTAAGAAATCTACTAGGGTGCTCGTTGGGGTCTTGATTGGGGTTGCCCGGTGAAGCGATCTTCTTTGCACCATTGTTATCAGGTGGCTTTAGTTCGAAGTTATTTGCATCCACAGGTAAGAAATTTTGTCTAATTGCGGGAATATTAATATTTCACGAATGATAGGCCTCGAAATCCTCCATTGTGTCGATCGTAGGAGGCGCTTACAGTACATCCTTTCTCCTCTGTCTGAGTCGTGTCTCATACGCCATAAGGCTGCGTTCTCTGCTCTTTTAGTCTTTCTTAAACTGCAGTGTTCTTTCAATTTAGTGTTCTTTGAGCAGTGCAGATCCACAATTTCTGTGCATTCAAAAGTTTCTGAGGTGAAACACCTTTCAGTTAATGACGGAACTAAAAAAATTATTTTCCAGCATGGCTTGTTAAGATCGATCGTGGTCTGACAACGCGTAAAGCTATTTTTGGTCTTTTCTTTTATAAATTTTTTTTTTTAGAAAAATGTCCAAATTAGCATTTCCCTCTTTTGTTAGAATATTGATCTATTCAATCCTTTCAATCCTCGGCAACGGCGCCTAAAAACTTGTTTTCCTTTTTCCATATAGACTAAAAAGCCCTCAAATTCACATAGTTACAAGAGCCTTACACTTCTCTTGCAGCCATGTCACTTTGGATAAATTTTCTTGATTAAATAAATCTTTCTTGATGTTCAGGATTTTAAAATTGGGTCTAGTCTATGACATTGCAAGTGCACAGGTCATACAAGTAGTAAAATCTAAATGTGAGTACAGGTATCATTCCCATAGAGATTTACGAGAATTAGAGATCCTTCTTGACTCTTGAAAAATTCTATGCTATTTGGACTAAAAACTGATAGTGAAAGTTTTATCTAGAAAAATAAAAATCCTAGACTATTGACTAACTATTGAACTAAAAAAAAAAAAAAAAACGACCAAAAATAAGTGATAACGGAAATACTGGACTGAATTAGTTTCTTGTGAGAAACGAAAACTATCAAAGAAATCTGATAAACGATCGATTTCTACATTAAAATACATTTCTCTGTTGTTTTTTGATGGATGCAGTTCGTCGAGAGATTACCTAAATGTTGCAGTTAGTTTCTCCATGATCAGCAGTTAGGCCTTGCTTATACGAAGAGCAATCAAACATTCTGTATTCCTGATTCTCTTGCGAATCTGAGCATTTTCTTTCTTAATACTTCACACCCATTTCTTAATATTTGCGAGATCTTTTGCTTTTTCCTTCTCGAGGATTTTTGCAAAATTTCTACCACTTATTTGGTGGCTCATCCTCCAGATCTATTGGTTCTTCCCTTCCCTTGATTAGATCTCAGCTAATACAGGGTCGGGAGCTTCCCTTTAGATTGAGGTGAACTCTCACGATTATTATGTTGTTAAATAATCTCCTCGAGCTTCAATTATGAAGCGAATGGGGATTTATTAAAATGAACTTTCGGAAGCTTAGCGGTTCATCAATAGTGATCATATGCCCATAAGGGAATGCTCTCGAAGCTCTCATGAATCTCCATCTCACATTGTCCGCGCGGAGAGCGTCACAAATCGAGCAAGATACAGCTCCTTAAGCGGTATTCGGTACTACCATTGGGAACTTATCGATTCAAAAGCGACACCAAGTAAGTAAATCGACCCGAATAACTTTCTCAGTTTTTGCGAAAGGCGTAACTAGCGTATATCGAGATCCATCGAGTTGCGTTCCAATTGCGCATTACAATTAAAGCGAGCACGAGATCATGTAAATCCCGCATGTCCTTGATAGAGCGAGAAGAAATGAATTCCGAAATTTATGCAGATTTCATAAATTTTCGGGTAGTAATTTTAAGAAGAAATAACATAAATAAAATTCCGGCTCGATACGTTTACGCACGAGTTCGCGGGTCGAGATCGAAAAGAATTTACTAAGAAAGAAATTAAAAATAAAAATAAAAATAAAGAAAAGAAAATTCTACTCTAAACTATACACTGAGTTCCTCTTCGTTCCCCTTTTTCTGGGTAGTGAAGACGGAAGCTACTTTACTATTCTAATACTGTCTATTTATAACTCTTAAAAGAAATTGGGTCGAATCCCCAAAAAAATCTCCAGGTGGAATTCTCAAAAGAAAAGCCCCGAATCAGCGTCTCGAATTGCGACCTCGGGTTGATAATCGCGACACGGATTCCCTATTTGTTTTTTAGTTAAGTTCGCGACCAAGTTTCTTCGATTGCGACCAGTTTCTTGCGGCTTAGATGATTAATTAGTCGCGACTCTTTAAGTAAGTTGTTCTCGAGGTGATGCCGTGACCTTAGTCTCATGTCATGACCTCGTTGTCGTTCCATATTGCGGTCACAGTCACGGCCGGTTTAAGGGTGCGACCACATTTATGTTTCCTCTTGCCTTACCTTAGGTCGCGTGACTTTCTTTTCGAGGTTAAAGACCTATTTTTGGTCTTCTTTGATATAGCCGAATATATTCTGCACGACCTCAATAGTTAGTCGCGACTGCTTTGTCTTGCCTTTAAACAGGTCGTGACCTCAATATGACGTCACGACCTCATGTTGCTCCTTTCTGGTTGCAGGTTGTCTCAGTTGCTTTAAACATAATTGCGACCTGGATGTTGATGCTCAGTGTGTATTCAGGTCGCGACCTCCTTTTAGGTTCTTGATTGATTAAGTGGTCGTAACTCCCCTTTTGCTTAGTAAAGACTTCGTTGGTGAGGTTTCACGTTACGACCTCAATATCAGGTCGCGACATGGCTTTATAATGTTCAATGTTTCTTTAGGTAGCGACCTCAGTGATTGGTCGCTGACCCTCCTGGAGTCCTTGAATAACAAAATGGTTGCGACTTGATTTCCCCTAGCGGGACCGCTTGGCTCAACTTTTGGTTTCCTGTCGCGACCTCAATATTAAGTTGCGACTTCATTTCTGATTCTCCATCTCTTGTAGTTGCAACTTCAAATCTCTTTGTTGTGACTCCCAATTCAGTTCCATGTCGTGACCTCAAGATGATGTCGCTACCTCAATTTGAGTCCTTCGTTTAAGAATTAGTTGCAACTTGAGTCCCTATTGTAGAGACCTCAACTATGGCTTCATCCAACGAGATCGAAGCGTCATGACCTCGAGGATTAGGCGTTTGCGACCTTCAGCTTCTGCCTTGAATAGTTTCTTTCGTCTCAACCACACGTTTTCTTGAGTGCTGACCTCGTTGCGAAGTCTTGGTGATGTTGCGACTGGAAATCAGAGACAAAAGAGCTCCTTGCGACTTTCTTTTCTAGTTGCGACCTCCTTGCCTTTATGTTCTTAGGTTGAATTCTTCCCGATTTCTTGGGATTTTAAACCTGCTGTATTTTTACGCAAAAGTGGGTGAGCAAATTACCAGTTACGTATATGAATCTGACAATTATCTTATAATGTAGAAAATGGATTAAAAATCAAATGAGTTTTAGACTCATCGAGTTGCATGTACGAGTTAGAAGAAAGCGATTTGAAATTTAAAGGGAAGGAGAGGGAGCATTGCGAGATTTTGCTGATGTTGCGAATTTTCGCAACTTCAAATTTAAGCGATTCTCGAGAAATTTCGTGAGTTGCGAATTTAAGCAGCACTGCTACTGTTCTTCATTTGACCAACTTTTGACTACTTTTGTGATATTTTCCCAGTGTCCTCACATGTAATTTTGTTGTTTTCATACTTTTTTGTAATTTCTTTGACTGCGAGAAGCGTATATAAGCCTCGGTGAGCTTTTTGTAAAATCAGTCGATCTCTGTCAATCGAAAATTAGGCGCCCAGCGCTTTAGCTCTCCCGCCTTGGTGATTTTCCCTCATTTTCTCTCCCTTTCTTGCATTTTCTCACTTGCCAAACATCCCTTGAGGATGATAAAATCAAGGGATGTTTGGCTAAACCTCCCTCATCCTTGAAGAGGAGGGTTACTAGGTCAAGGTTCTTGAGGTAAAACAACATCCTCCACGGTATAGCATGAATTTATTACCATTCATGTCTACGCATCTCATTTGAGTTTAAATCCTTATGATGTACTGGTAGCGATTACTTGGCAGCTTTAAGGGCTCGATGGATACTTATTGCTAGATCTGATGCTCCTTAGTTGCCATTGTTGCCTCTGCCGGGTTAAGTCAAAGGACCCGTTTTTACTGCCTTGAAACATTAATGGTCCATAAATGCTGTATCTTAGGAGAAAAACTTTTAGGGTTCAGTTTTTATAGCTAAACAAAGGTCAGGTCGGGAAATGACTATAGGTCTTCCTCCCAGCCCTTGAGAAGAAGGATCAGGGACATTTCCTATTGCCTTAGAGCCCCGAAGCCCCCGGTATTTTAGACTTGAGTTCTTTTACATTTTATTTCACTTTACATTTCCAGTTTTCAAACCATCAGCTCCCTTTGTTTTACAAAAACCCCCGAATCCGAAATTAGAAAACACCATTTTTCAATCAAATGTAAATCATTTTACTTACGAAAGAAACCCATCCACGAGTTCGACCACAGAGCATTTTATCTTCATGTTAGCTTTAGTACGATAGTAAGAGAGTTTTAGGATATAAATAATATGGTTGATTCATTACACCTATTGGCTGTACGAATCAAATATGGCGTCGTTCTTAGGATGGTGCTACTAGTGTGAGTGAAGGTACATTGAACTTGTGATCCACATCCACAGTATTGGTAATTCTCATTCCTTTTTGGTTTTACCATTAATTCCCCTAACAGTTCAACTGGGTGAGACGAATTTATTTTACCTTGTGCATATCCAGATTTTCTTTGTTTTAATTTTAATCAACTTTAACCCTTTTTGGTAGCTTTGTTTTTGGTTTCTGCTGTGTTGTGTTGTGTTCTTAGGACTTTATGCACCATTGGGATAGGAACACTGCAGGCAGGCTAGAGAAAACCAGTGCTCCACAAATAGGGGTGTGAAGTGGTTGCAGCGGATGGAGCTATACAGGAGCAACAAGTTAGCGAGGGTGCAGAAGACTGATATTTCTGGTCGATGAGGGACCACGCCACACCCACCGGGTGAGGCACCCTCATGCGTCGTGCCTCATGCGGGAGGATGTAGTTATCGGGCCTTATTTGGTGCCCACACTCCCAACTTTCCATGGCATGGAGGCGAGTCCCTACACACATTCGAGATTTCGAGGAAGTTTGCACGACCTTCAAGGAGGGTGAAATTGATATGGAATTGCTGAAGTTGAAAGCCTTCCCATTAACCCTAAAAGACAAGGCCAAGATTTGGCTTGATTCTCTAAGGCTAAGAACCATCAGGCGATTAGGGCGAGCTATGAACTGAGTTTTTGAAGAAGTTCTTCAGTTACAGGACTAATAACTCAGAAGAGAGGCAAATTTATACATTTGCGGCCATGATAATGAGAATTTTTACCGATCTTTGGGAGGAGAGATATGGAGACCATGGTGCATGCCCTCCGTGGTTTTGACACACGGATCTTCAGTCAACCATTTCTATGATGGGATATCCCCTGCCATGAAGCAACTTTTAGAAACCATGTGTGGAGGTGATTTCCTGAGTAAGAATCCAGATGAAGCCATGGATTTCCTTAATTATGTCATTTGAAACTTCTAAAGCTGGGATAAAATTTAATCAGGAGAGCGAGACAGGATGAGGCCACTAGCAAATCAGAGGGGAGGCGTGTATTTACTCTCAGAGGACATGGAGATGAAAGAAAAGCTGTCCACCATGGCCAAGAGGTTGGAAGAGCTTGAAATGAAATCCCGGCCTTGAGGAATCACGGTGTAGAGGCATCACGTACTGCAGCCATGCTTGGTTGTCCCGGTCAGGCATCGAGGAAAGCTGATTACTTAGTGTTCCTTTAGTGGGGACAGTGGGTTGAACAAGCCAATGCGCAGGCCCATTACAGACGGCCCTGGCCCCATACAACAATACCTACAGCCCAGTGGAGGAACCACGAGCCTCTCACAGGCTTGAAGCCTTCTCCGTATATGCCTCTGCTGCACAACAATGACATGGATCTCATCCCACGACCTGACCACCACACATTATAGTCTCAGTTGAACAAGCTATTATGAACTTTAGCAAGGTGGTGAACGCTTTGTGAAGGAATAAAGGCGGCGAATACTTGGTAATCAAAAATTGATGACACGATGGAAGCACACTCAACAAGAAAATGAACAACTGTAGCTCAAATTTCCCAAGCATGACGGCTAACGTTTAAAAATTTTAAAATATGACAACTACGGTATTCAATATCAAGACTAACCAACCGTGACGAGGTGCGGAAAAGGAAATTTCCCTCCAGACACAGCAAATCGAGGGGAACTACATGAAGTGAGCTCCTCAGTGGCAAATTCGGAGATCGGATGAGGTTAAAGCCCGATTATCACACATTGAGAAGTGGTAAAGGCTCAAGCAGGCTAGCACCAGCTGATGGAACAAGCAGGCAAGGAGGTTGAAGAGGTGAACCGAAAGGTGGTAACTAAGAGGCGCATTGAAAATAGCACACCCCCACCTTTTCCTCGAAACCTTAAAAGCTAAGAAAAGCTATCAATCGAAATTTGAGATACTAGAGTGTTGAGACAAGAAAAGATTAACATCCACAGCATTGATTAAACAAAGTCCCCACATATGCCAAATTTTGAAGGACTTTTGTATGAGTAAAAGAGGTTGAATGTTGATAGAAGGCCCTTCGACTAGACAAGTCGGTCTGTCATCCGGTCTGAGACTACAGTAGTATAAAGATCGGGTTGTCATCATCTCGGTTAATATTGAAGCTTGTGTGGAAAAAGCCTTATTGGACTGGGTGCAAGTGTAGATCTCCTCCACATTCGATGTATAAGTAGCTCGGGTTGGGAGAACTAAAGCCCACCTCCATGTTTTATCTCTTGGATAGATCATCAAATATGAAAGGGGTGGAAGATATTCTCAAATCAGTGGAGAAATTCTACTATCAGGTGAGTTTTTCACATGTGTGGTGATCATTGTTGCGGCCGAGGGGCCAACTATGTGTATCATCTAGGAGACCATTCTTGGCCACTTATCGATGCGATTATGAGTATGAAATGGTGTTATGCAGCTCACAGCCGAACATGACCACAGAGACTCAACATCTTCCACTTGAGCAAAAAGCACATGCAACCAGTGGAGGATGGCCCAGAAGAAGTTTGCATCATTGACACAAATCTAGAGAGCAGGCTGATACAGGAGGATCTGAGATGTCTTGTGAAGAAGCCCGTTGAGTGTTCGGAAAATGACAAGAAACGGGATATGAAACTTGTGTGGGGGCCTTGGAGAAAAAACGAGAATCTTGCCGTGATAATAGAGGAAGGCCGGTGAGCCATAAGCCCGGAGGCTTAAAGCTGTGGAATTGAAATATGCACATTGGAATCGCAGGAGCAATGCCCGGTTGTCTCATTTATACAACTCGGCCTTCCGGGAAAGTAGCATGCGCACGTGCTCAGGGAGCAGTGGCCACACAGGGAGGAAGGTGCGATCTGAGGGTATTGGCAGGCGGTTTGCACCCGTCAAATCTACTTGGAGGGATGAGTCGATTAAGACGGCCGTAGAGAAAATTTGGCAGATCCCGTATGCGAGAAGTGGTTGAGGCGAAAGTCCTAAGTGCTGCTGATTTGGTATCATCTACCCATGTCGGATAGCACTGGAGTGAGTCCGACCGGGTTGTGCCTAAGAAATGTCGAAGTGCTTATTATGCATAATGAAAAGGAAATGCCCACCTTACCACAAGGTTGGAGGTGTATGATTATAAGAAGAATGAGGCGACAAGGAAGGATCCTACTTCCCTCACCTTCATGGATTAGCTTCTTGAGAGGATTTACAGGTCACCTTCTCTTGCCTTCTTTGGATGGCTGTCGGGGATATTTTCGATTAATTGCTCGCAGGCGAAGAACTGCCTTCACATGCCGTTGGCACACATGCATACAGGAGAATGCCCTTTGGCCTGTGTAATGCCCCTGCCACATTTCATCGATGTATGCTCAATATCTTC
>JAEQBH010006928.1:0-62064 GCA_016808115.1 Tetrastigma voinierianum | reverse complement strand
TTTCATTCTAGTTTTATTTTTCCACCCTTCGGTTTCCTTATTCTCCTTCTCACCAACTTTTCCTGTACTTTCGTAGAATCCAAATGTAACTTAAATGTTCCAAGAGAGAACTCTCAATGGAAAGTCAAAATTTTACAGAGTTGTTTTTTCCGACATACTCCTCGTACAGTAAGCTTTTCTAAAATAGTGTGTGTGCAGACATTGTGATTCATGGAATCATTTACAAAAAAATGCATTCTTCAAATTCTAATCAACCAATGAATGCTTATGTACATACAAATATAATTTCATTTTTATTTAATAAGTCATTATAATTAAAATTTTCTTACTCATTCATCCTGCCATGGATTTAATAAGCTTATGGCTGATTCTATTTGAATAAGAGTTTTCCACATATCTATGCAATTAAAATTCTCGTCTCATTTTAAAGATTTTCATTGATAAAAACTATAGCTTTAGAAGGTGCGCTTTAACGTGGTTCTAGATCAGTGATGCAATTACTTCCTCTAATTATAGGGTTCATTTCCAAGATATGTGCTCATCAAGAGGTAATGCCTTGTAAATTGGATTTCTTTAAATATTTTTATTCTTAAAATTTAATCAGGTGTTGAAATTTATACAATCCAAGAGAGTAATCCATAACCTAGTTGAAGCAAATGTATATCCAAAACTCCAATTCTCAAGTACAACTCAAAGTTTCCAAATTATAAACCTGAGTTTGAAAGAAAAGAAAGATAATTCCAAACCTAAATTTCCATCTAATTCCACTGTGTATCGAGTTAATCAAATATGAGATCGATAGTTTAAAGTTTTAATTAGCTTAATCAAACAGAATTATCAAATGTGCTTTTTTGCAGGTTAAACTAATTTAACCTAAAACCCATTTTGATTAATAGAAACGAGAAAGAGATTGAGTTAATGACGTAGTGACTAAATGAGGTCCAAAGTGGAACGGCTTCTGCCAGAATCTCTCGCTTCCACGTAAGAACCGCAAACTTCTCACTCTGAAACTTCGATTTCCTTCCTCAGAACATCCGAGGAAGTCCGGCTACAGGATAATCCCTTCCTCGTCTTATTCTTCTTATCCCTCTTTCCCATCATTCCCATGAAAGAAAGGAATCGAGAGGAACCTAGAAATCCCTCGAAAAAATTGAGTAGTTAAGATCGTGAGATGGAGAGAAATGATAGAGTTTGAACGCTCTTCCTTCTTCAGAATGAAAATTGGTGGGTTTAGGGTTTACTGACACTATGTTTGGAATCCCTTTATTTTGATAGAATTGAATCCAAATATCACGTTTGAAAATTTATAAACAACAGAATTTGGAAGAATAGAATTCATTTAGGAGCAAAAAAATGAAGATTTCTGTACATAAATAATGGAACCAAAATGGTATGATTTATAGTATTCTAATGGCTTTCATGACTAAAAGTGGGTCTCATTCCATCTAAATGAGAAACCTATATTTACCCTTTTTGTCATACGCAGAAACTCTAAAATATGGCTCTTCTTCCTGTTAAAGGCTTTAATTTTCACAACTTTTTCTCTCCAGCAGTCATTTCATTTCCATTGGTAGCTCATCTCCATTGATAGATCAAGAACCTTAAAAATCAAAGGTTTTTCTACTCAAATCTCATCCTCTTTTCACAACTTTGTTTTATTTTGTTATGTTTTCTACTGTTTTTCTCCACTTGGAGTTTGATTTACTATTTTTAATTACTGGTCTACTTGATTAAAAATTTTATGAATGTAGTGACATTATGACATTTTGAGAGGCATACCTCGCTTTCTTTGATTGCTTGGTGGTTATTCAGTATTTTTAGTTAAACTCTATCAATATGCAACTCATTTAGATAGACCAAATGAATCAAATAGTGGATGTGTAGATGAAGTTAGATAAGAATTGCTTCGATTTTTAGAGATATGAAGATTCACGTGATATAAATACATATGAGACTCAATGTTTTACTCATTAGTTTCACTTTACGAGGGAAGAGGTCTTTTCGAGAGATAGCCAATATAAGATAAATTGAGGAACAATTAGTTAAATTCTATATCATAGGATGTAACGTCAGAATTGCACCGTGAAATCTTTTCATTTGCCGAGCAGACCGTTGAATAAGATTACCAAGTCATAGGCAATTATAACCCTTGAAGATCAATTTTTAGTCCAACCTAATGGTTCCATAGTTCCACTATAAATACAAAGAGAAAGGACATACTATCCATATTTTAAGGTATGTTTTATTAAATTACAGCTATCATTGATTTCATGTTTATGTTTGAAAATGATAACTTTAATGTCAAATTTGGCGGATTGCATTGGTGTTAATGATGAACACATATCTGCTAAGGTTCCTTTGCAGATCAAATGACGAGGTGATGAGGAAGAAAAGGATTCCTTACAATGAGCATTTCAGCCGCATGCCATTTGACTTCAAATTTATATGTGTTACTGTGAAGGCTCAGACTATATTCAAGAGTGTTAGAAATGCTTTGGCAGGAGGATAAGTTACAAGTCCCTCAAGGTAGTACAAAAACTAGTTTATATAAACTTTTTCATTACGCCATTGCATGCAATTTGCAAAATTTTTACACAAAGTTTATGGTTTTTTAGGTAAGTTCTACTTAGCATATGCAGGATATGTTATGACGGATTTATTATCTGTGATAGAAAGCACACGTTATCACTTGAAAGAATATTCTCGATATTTGTCCTAAACCCAAAAGAATTATTTAACTCATGATACGCTTGTTTGAGAATACAATTGAAATAATTCTTTGGTATTAAAGAAGCGCTTCCAATAATCGTGGCGGTAACGAGGCACAATATGATGGAAAAGTCATTTGAAAGGTACATCACTGGATTAAGTCATTGCCTCAGAAATTTCATCCAATTCTTTATCGATAGCTTTCGCATGCCTAAAAGATCTTCGCATGGGATGGCTTATTAGAAAAAAAATGAACAATTAAAATGTTACAAATTTCTTTGGAAGTTTGAATGTTATTAGATGCACCTCGCGTGACAACTTCTTTGTAAACTTTACTTTTCACTATAATATCAAAGCCAACTATAGGTGCATCGAAATAACTTGAATATGTAACAAAGAGTTACATATGCACTATTGTAAAGATATGGTTATGAAGTCTATTAGAATTAATATTATAGCCTTTTATATGTTTAATTCATGCAATTTAAAATTATTTCAAGATTAATAGAAACAAATGTAATTTACATTTGTTTTCCAAAAAGAGACTAAAATCTTGGCTTTCACAAAGAGGAGGATTATAAAGGAGCAAGAATATAGCAAAAGGGATATTATAAAGTAATAAAAGTTCAATTCTTTTCTCAAATTTCTAAACAAGAGCACCAATTCAATTTATTAATTTCATATTCATTCCAAACACATGAATTTATCAGTTAAATGAACTGAACTGGGACCTACTTATTAAATTGAACTCACCCACCATACATTTGGTTCAAACAAGAGGGTGAGAGAGCTAGGCGATAAAGAAGTGTACCACGCTAACAATTAACGAAGTTCGTAATCTGAAGTTCAAGCTGTCGGGCTAATACCTAACAAGGAAAGATCGGGCTCCATGAATAGAAATCGGGCTCAAATTGACCTCGCCAAAGATCTAGCTCAACTTACACTATCATTAGTGGGCCTCATACAGTCCCATCGCTTCAATCCTAATAAATGATAACTCGAGCTAAGCTCACATCAACGCCCATCGCCCATCCGCATTTTCATATATCTAACATGTAAACTTGAAAACTTCTAGACAATATTTTAAAAATCGAACCAGTCACTTAATTGAAAAATTTATTGTTCACATTTCACTAGTTAAACTTAAGGCTCTAAACTGGTGAAGGAACAAGGTACATAATAAATATGTATTATATATATATATATATATATATATATATATATATATATATATATATATATATATATATATATATATATATATATATATATATATATATGTTAAAAAAGCATTCAAAGTTCCATATCGTTAGAAATATAAGGATTATGAGTTGATAAGTGCCGAATAACATCCAATTGGTATAGCGCCTTGGGAGATCAAAACAAAAACCATGAGCTTTGGTCAAAGTGGACAAAATCACTATACTGCTCCAGGCTGCCTTCCGACATCTGGGGATTACAATGAGTTCATGCTTGACCATACAGGATGTTTAACAAAATAGTGGTGAGCCCCTCGTAGGTGATGCTTCACGGGCAGTGTGCCCAATGCAAATGAAAGACAAGGAAATTCCAAGGAGGCTTCAAAGTGGAGCTTGCCAGAGAGGATCAGAGGTAATCCAAAGTCCTACATCATGAAATGGTGAAAGATTGTTAAGGAATTGATACATAGATACATACAATTAGTATGAGACATTTTGTAAGGAGCCTAGAAATAAAATCATAAGGGTCTTAGGTCCAAAATTGACAATATCATACTAATATGGAGGGATGAGTCCATAAGGTTTCCAATAAGAATGACGACACAACCACATGAGCACCCGTTTAATTAATAAATCACTAAAAAAACACAATGAAAAACCTAAATATCGCAGGGATTGAACTAACTATCGAGAAAAAAATCAAAGAGATAGAGTATGATCATGCCAAGAATGACCATAAAATATCTCTCCTTGCTTAAGGAAAATAGACGCAGAGAAAAGTTTGATAAAAAATGAGACTATGGTTTTTTTTTTTTTTTTATGGAAATTTTAACTATTATGAAAATAAACATATGTTTTTCAAAATGTTCTCAAACTAAACTTTAACTTGTTTATATTAACTTTTTGATTTAACTATTATTTTAGATTTATAAATTATACATATGAACTATGATACAAAATATCATATATATATATATATATATATATATATATATATATATATATATATATATATATATATATTAAACTAATGTAGATATATCATTCATACTCAGACATACATGCACACTATGGATATGTAATAATAAACGTTTCCACAAACAATCAATGACTTTTTCGATCCATCCGCTATATGGATGATAATGAGTTTGATTTTAGACTCTAAATCTCATATCCATTTATTATTTCTATCCTATCCTTATCATCATCCCTCATCGACCCTTAGATTTTTATCCTCATCTTCATATTCACAGAGGACTTAGTACCTATAACCTACTCCAAATACCTTATTCCAATTTGTGAAATAAATTGTTTTAGAAAATCTTGTATGTTTTTACCTTTATGGCTTTTTAATATAAATAATTCACAAATTGTTTTAGAAAATCTTGTATGTTTTTACCTTTATGGCTTTTTAATATACACATATATATATATATATATATATATTTTAATCGGGTATTTAATCGGGCATTCGGGGTCGTGACTCGCAATCGCATTAACATGAGGCCCTATCAGAACTGCGCATTCTAGTCACAATAATACAAAAGTGTAGACTAACTATCAATGTACTGTTTCGCATAATTACTACATACAATTTAAGGCATTTAATAATGGTAATGTATCAATCCATAATGATGAGAGAGGTTGATGAAGGTGTTAGATATTAGGTTCCATCCGATTACTACTGAATATGTCAATTATTAATTAAAAAATTAAATGGGTGATTTAGACATTATTGGAAGAAAAAACTTGTATGAACTAAATTCTAAGTTTTGAAATTTTCATTTTTAATATTTTGGTTTTGTATTATTTTTATATATTCACATGCAATAAGTTGGGTTGTACAAGAGAAGTATTAAATAATTAGGCCACAACTTAAATTGCTCGTATAAGGTAGCATTGCATTTTATATATCGAGATCACATTTCAAAATTACTTTTAGAAAATATGGAAAATTGCATATTTGATGACGGAGTAATATAAGCCTGTGTCCAAATCGATCCACCACCCGATCTAATAAATGAAAAAGAAAGAAAATAATTTTTTAGAAATTCCAGATCTATTCAAAAGGACGCCATTTAAAAACAATAAAATAATAACTAAAAATAAATAAATAGAACTCCTCTACTTTCATTTGAAAACTAATTTTACTGTTTTTTCATTCCCAAAAATGAGGACGGTTTTTTTTGTCTTTCTGACTTGAAATCACTCTATTTCATCGTTTCGCCTACTCATACATAAGTTCCTCACAATATAGTTTACACCTTAATGGGAGTGTTTATTCGATTTTGTTTTTATCAACACTTACTTACAGAACAGGTGGTTTTATTATCGTATGATGTTTGATTTGTTCGTTGGTTTTCGTATGGACGATTCTTTGAAACCCTAGAAAGTCCGAATTTTCGAAAAAGGGTAAAACGGTAATTTCGGTCAAAAAACCGGAATTTTTCTAGATCTCGGATGACGAAACGGACTTTACCTTTGAAATCGTCTCGCGAAATCTAGCTACCACGGCGTAATTTCGCGACCCCCAAGATACTTGACCAGATGTTTTTCGGGAGTAAGACAGTGTCACGCCATAATGGCAAAATTCCTCAAGAGAGTGATACATGTATATGCTATGGATGCACTCAATGTGTGGCTCACAATTATCAAAAGGATTACCGATAAATAAAAAATAATAAAGGAAATTCAAGAAAGAAAAAGAAAATAATAATAATTATAAATTTAGAAAAAACACACACACACACACAATACATAAAAGTCAAAGGAAACGACCCGGGAGAGGGGGATTGGAGAGATAAAAAGATCGGCTTTATTTTCTTCCTTCATTTTCTCGATCTACGAAATCTGATCACAGGATTTCTACTGACCGAAGGTGCTGATCCACGCAAAATAAAGGTCATATATATTAAAATTTCGAGTTTCACAAACTCTATGAGGTAGGGAATTTTCCTACATGGCTTATTTCTATCCTAAAGGTCATTTAATGGCTTGAGATTTTTTTTAGAGGCTATGAGAAGTTATAACTTCACTCCCAATTTTTCGGATCGAGGTAGGAATTTTTAGGAATTTTTGAAACTATTTCTGGATGTATGATCAATTTGGATTGTTTTTGAACAAATGTCAATTTTAGGGATTATTCTGACAAATCGACAGATTTTCTTGACTATTTTTGGGTAGTCCCGACCGTATCGAGGTTTGGTTTGATCTCGTGACTAACGCCTAGGCTCTCAGGATGTGTTTCGTATCATAATAATTAGGTGATGAACCGTGAAGGGACCAACAGCTCTATTTTATACGGGTCCTAGGATTCGTGGACATTTTGTGTTATTGCTTGATCGAATAACATGCAATGTGAAGAATAACATGTTAATGTATGCTATTGATTATGTTGCATGTAGATTGTAATTATTCATGTGACATAAAATAAATTCATTGACATCATGCATTTGTATGCATAAGGACATCGCATGACATCGGTTTATAATGGTCTGGTCGATTCGGCGTTTAGTGTCGTACTTTAGGTAAATCGACATCGTGGTTCAGGTTTGATAAATCACGGGGGATGATGGTAAGATCGCATACTGGTTGCGTCGATGGTGGGCTCAGAGTACGACTTCATCTGAAAATCGAGCCCGCGTTTTAAAGAAATCGTGAGAATGTCCAAAGGTCGAAATAAAAGTTTCATCGCGAATCGTCCAAAGGTCTCTGAGGATGTCTAAGGCTCTGAGTGTGATTGTCTAGTGTCTCTGAGATGTCCAAGCAATTCCTGAGGATGTCCACCGTTCCTGGAGTGACGTCCGTGATTCGGAGATTTCCATTATCGAGTGATGTCCTGCGTTTCGAGAATGTCCAAAGGATTTAAAATAAACAAACATTTTTGTTTTGAAAATAAACTTACGTTATTGAAGAAAGGCGCGGTGTGAGGGAGCAAGGAGGGACGGCATCAGACAGGCATGGTGACATTCAGTAGGATCATGAATTTACTTGAATGTTTCGTTGTCAGCTGATGTGCAATTTTAAAGTAGGAGTAACCTTTATAGAGATTATCACTATCAGGCTTTGCTCACCCGATCGTGGGTCCTCTCTTTCGTATTATCTAGAAGACGGCTTCCTTCACGCCGTGAGTACGGAGAAAGCAAGAAAATGGAGAAGATTTTGCAAATATAATAGAACAATCTAGTTTTAGTCATATTTTGGCATGTAAAGTATAAGAGTTGTGCATCAAACTCTTGTGAATTTTATAAGAAATGGTTATTTGTAAGGAAATTATAGAGAAATGGGTCTCTGAGATATGAAACATATGAGAGTGTGATATCGAGCACCCGGCATTCATTGTGTTTCGGGTCAAGGTTATCAACGGACTCGGATAAGGGCGCCACAAAGATGGTATCAGAGTACATAGGCTTATAAATACCTAGAGCTTAATGCCTGGACAATTGTTATAGCTTAGTATCGTGAAGTTAGGTATAATGGCCATCTAGGATTTGAGGGCACGTTAGACTACAAGCATTCAAAGGTATCTGGCTGATCAAGGCGTGATTCCGTGTCAGATAAGCAGTGATAGGTCTGGGCTCGAGGCCGAGGCCTCTAGTGCCAGATGGAAAATTTCTCAGGCTCTAGGGTGAGTCGTAAGATTTGTCAGATTGTGAGCCTGAGATCCTGTGGACTTATTCATGATGGACTGGGTGTAGCTATATAGTATTTTCATGTCATTCTGATACGTGATGAGTTGACAACCCATCTAAGAAAGAGGATCAGACCTTAGGTTGCCATTTCACCACACGATCTTGAAGGTGTAAGGCTGTATATGTACGTGAGTTATGCGAGGTATAGAATTTTGATCTAAATTCTTTTATAAAGAGTGAAACCCTAAAAATCGACCTTAGAAAAGGGTAAAACGGGTAATTTTTACTTAAAACCAGGAATTCTTCAGATCTCGTATGATCGGAACCGATTTCACCGCTGAAATCGTCTCGAAATCTGAATACTACGACCTTGTCGACTTCAGACAGATGGAATTGAATCTTTTTCGAGATGAGTGTCGATGCCACATAAGACTTAAGAGAGTGACACATGGCAAGAGCCATGTGGTGCACTTGCATGTGTGCTTCTATAAATTAGTCACATAATCATGGGATGTAATAAAGCAATAAAATGAATTGCGAAAAAAGAAAAAGAAAATAATAATAATTATAAATTTAAAAAAAAACGACATACAAATAAAATAAAAAGGAAACTGATCGGGAGAGTGGAGAGAGAAAGAGGATTTATTTTTGAATGCGTTATTCTTCGCTTTCTTTTCTCTATATCTATGAAAATCAAATCGAGGATTTCCACAATAAGGCAAGTTTGATCCACGCAGCCTAGTGGCTACGCATGGGTACTAAGAAAATCTTAGAGTTTCTACCAAACTCACGAGATAGAGAATTTTCTACTTGGCTTATTTTTATCTTAAAGGTCATTTAATGGTTTAGATTTTTTAAAGGCTATGAGAAGCTATACACCTGCTGGACTTAGTGTAGAATTTTTGAGGATTTTTCAGACCGTTGACAAACACTGAATTTCCGGATCGTTGATAGTTTATGGTTGAATTTAGGATTGTTTATGACAAATCGACAGGATTTTCTGGACTATTTTTGGTAGTCTCAGACCGTATCGAGGTCTGGTTTTGACCTTAGACTAACGCCTGGCTGGTGATGCGTTTCGTATCATAATACCCGTGATGAACCGTGAAGTGACCAATAGCCCTATTTTATATGGGTCCGAGATTCGGGGCTATTTGTGTAAGTTATTACTTGATCAATAACATGCAAAGGTAAGTACAATATGTTAATGTATGCTATTGATTATGCTGCATGTAGATTGTAATTATTCATGTGATACGCAATGCATTAGCATCATGCATTTATACAAATGGGCACATCTCGCGACATCGTGCGAGGTAATGGTTTAACATTTGCGTTTAGTGTCTAATTTTTAGGTAAATTGGCACCGTACGGTGTCTGATAAATTGTCGGGATATGGTACATCGACATCGCTGGTGTCATGGTGGGCTTGCAGTACGACTTTGTCCAAATCGAAAGATGGTTTTAAATAACTTAGAATGTCTAAGTTGAAATAAAAGTTTCATTGGGAATTGTCTAGTGCTTGAAGGATGTCTAGTGTTCGGAGGATGTCCAGTGCTCGGAGGATGTCCACTATTCAGAGGATGTCTAGATTTGGAGATTTCATGGTCGGGCGGCTGTCCCGTGGTTTCGAGACGTCCAAAGATTTGTAAAATGTAAATAAACATTTTGCTGGAAATGAACTTTACATATAGCGAGTCGTGTGTGGAGGGAGTTGTGAGGGACTCGAGGCATTGATATGGCATGTAGAGATTCAAATAGGACTTCATGAATTCGCCAATGTGCTTTACCGCCATTGGCACGCAGAGATCCCAAAGCCAGAATCCTCAGAGAGATTATCACTAATCGGGTTTTACTTTACCCCGCCGTGGGATCCTTCAGTATTACTAAGCATTCGTGACCTTCAGCCGGAGTATGAAGAAAGCTAGTTAAGGGCTTGAGAAGTATTTTTGGTAAAATAAATTAGAACAATCTAGCTTTTATTATATTTTGGTATGTAAAGTGTATAGAGCTGTACATCAAACTCTTGTGAATTTTTATAAGAAATGGTAATTTGTAAGGAAATTATATAAAATGGGTCTCAGAGAGCATGACATAGAGTAGCTGATATCGAGCACTGATATCCACAGGTTTCCACAAGCTAATATGTTGTCAATAAGGATTCGATAGGTGTCACAAGATGGCATCGTGAGCATAAAAGCCTATAAATACTCTAGAGCTCGGCGTTCCGACACCAGAGTTATAGCTTAGCATCGTAGCTAGGTACGCATCGCAAGACTGATGACACGCGACGCAATTCAAACAAAATTCGGCTGATTGCTGTGATTCTCGTCAGATGTGCTGTGTGATAGGTCTGGCTTCGAGGCCGAGGCCTCTGGAAGCCACAGTAGATGGGAGTACCCCCTAGGCCCAGGTGAGAGCAGGCAGATATATGTCGGATCGTGAGCCGGAGGATCTCGGTGGATTTGCTCATGATGGACCTCGTGGTAGCCACATGGCCATTTCTTATAATCTTTGATACGATTTAGCCTGACAACCCATCAAAATATAGCCGACATGACCTTAGCGTTATCATAATTCCAGACGATCTGGTCAGGAGGTTGCATATGCTTGTGAGTTATATGTGATGGTGTGGGAATTTCCTGAACTAAATTCTTGCTGGGGTGATGGAAACCCCAAAAAATCCGACCCTTTGTGCGGTAAACAGAATTTTAAAACTGAATTTTCTAAATCTCGATGATGAAACTGACTTCACCGTTGAAATCGTCCGCTAAATTCCAATGACACGTCGACCTCACACCCTCAGATGGGCCTTCCAATTGCACGCTCGAGATAGAGGGTCATTTGATGCCATACGGCACTTAAGAGTGACATGGCAAGAGCTATAATGGGTGCACTTGTCGTGTGGCTCACAATTATCAAGGATTGATGATGCAACAAAAACAATAAATGAATTAAAAAGAAAAAGAAAAATAATAATTATAAATTAAAAAACTCACATAAAAGCCAAAAAGGAAACAATGTGGTAGGAGAAACGTGAGAGAAAGAGATTTATTTTTTATTTTTTCTTCGCTTTTCAAGATCTATGGAAATCGGATCATAAGATTTTGTCGAAAATACGAAAATTGATCCATGCGTGGATTCGCCACGCTGGTACTATGCAATCTTAGACTTTCGCTTCAACCTACGAGGCAGGAAATTTCTAATGGTATATTTCTCTATCCTAAAAGCCACTTAATGGCTTCGAGATTTTTTGTGAGGCTATGAGAAGTTGTAAATGTTCCTACCTGGATCGAGTGTAGAATTTGTAGAATTTCGAATCGCTTTCTGACACCGTCAATTTCGAGATCGCTTTACGCTCGTCAATTTCGGGATTGTTCGCACAATCCGATATATTTCGTGCAGTCCAGACTTACGAGGTCTGGTTTTTGACTTGACCTACGCCTTTAGGTTTCAGGATGTGTTTTAGTATCATAGTCAATCTTGATGAATCGTGAAGGGACCAATAGGTGCCTCATTTTATAGCGGGTCTGAGGATTTGGGGCCATTTTGTGTGTTATTGTTATCGAATAAATATGCAGTGAATAATAAATACGTTAATGTATGCTATGGATTATGTTGTACATAGATTAAATTATTCATGTGACATAAAATAAATGCATTGGCATCATGCATTTGTAGCGCACAAGGACACGTATGATATTGGAAAAGATGCATGGTTTGGCCGATTCTATGTTTATTGTCGACTTTGCACCGCAACGCTTGCTGTTTGATAAAATTGTCGGGATACGGTAAGATCGATGGCCTGGTTGCGCCGATGGTGGTTTCGGTAGTATGACTTTGCCCAAAACTGAGTGCATGGTTTTAAAGAAATTCGAGAATGTCTAGTGTTGAAATAAAAGTTTCATTGGGAATTGTCCAGTGTTCGGAGGATGTCCAATGCTCGAGGATAAATCCAATTGTCTGGAGGGGATGAATTGTGATCTTGATTTCTATGGTTGAGAGAGTATGTCCCAGGTTTCGAGATTGTCCAAAGGATTTAAAATGTAAAATAAACATTTTTGTTCTTTGAAAAACTTCATACATAGCGAGTTGTGTGAGGGAGTTGGTGAGGACTCGGGGCATTGACAGGGCATGTAGACATTCGAGTAGGATCATGAATTTGCTTGAATGTACGGTATTACACATGTGCACTTAGGTGGAGCAAATCTCTTGTAGGAGATTATCACTACTGGGTTTTGCTTCACCCTCTATCAGGATCCCCTTTCAGGTATTAATGAGAAGATGACGCCTTCTTCTGGAGGCTGCGAGAAAGAAAGCTAGGTTGTGGCCTTGAAAAGATTTTGTAAAATATATTAGAACAATATAGTTTTAATATATTTTGGTATGTAAAGTGTAAAGAGTTGTACATCAAACTCTTGTGAATTTTTATAAGAAATGGGTTATTTGTAAGGAAATTATAGAGTAATGGATCTCGATATATGAGACATGTGAGTGTGATATCGGAGCACCCGATATCCACAGGTTTCCGTGGGTTGACAGGTTCTCAACAGGACCCTTGGGATAGGGGCGTCACATATTCAAACGGCAAAACTTTTTTTATAAGACAAATAAGTCATATCAAATCTTTATTCTTTGGTATGCTTCAACAAATCTGGAATCTTACGATTACCAATTGTATAGGGTTTGAATATTTTATTATTGATATTAACTTGGATGTTGTATCATCCTCTAATGTTTTAAGCATTTTTTAGTTTTTTGTGTTCGGATGTAATGTATTACTGATTTAAATCAATGAAATTTCTCTTTTCAAAAAAAATAAAATTAGAACTCTCTTTGAAAACCTAAAAACTATAAAGAAAGAATTAGTCAATTTAAAATATTATTGGATTCTTTCTATGAAAATATAGGTTGAACTTTCTTTCTTTTTTCTTTTATTCACTTTTTCATTTATATTATAGTATTATATTTTACAAGGATTCGATCATTTCTCTTGTATACTCATTTAACCTGTTTACCATTTGAATCAAAACTCTAAGGGCTAGTAAAAATAAAAAACTCATTCTATGAGAAAAGAATGATTCTCATAATCGTAATCAGACTATGCTCTAATGTGAAAAAGTTGATCATGCCTCAAGAACTTTTTATTTAATTGACATTTTCTAAAACTGAAAATTTTAAATCATTACTATATCTAACATTACTACAACCAATTTGTATAATCAATAAAACATACAAATATCTCTCGCCAAGGAACGCTTAATTTTTATGTGTGATCGATCTTTAGCCACGAGCCTGTAAGTGAAATGAAGTCCCATAACTTTATCATCGAAAGAATCCATTTTCAATTAATAATTCTTTTCGAAAAACTAACTTTTCAATCACACAAATGATATGATAAGTCTCAAAATTGATGCTAATTAATTAATAACATAAGGAAACAACATATGTTGTTCTTATATCATATGAGAATTTTAAATGGTCCAATTATTATAATTCATTATCGATTATTTGAAATATAGGTGTAGGATGAAAAGCATATCATGAAATTTGGAAATTGCTTACCATTTGATAGTGTAGAGTAGTCCACTTGTGGAAAATATAATAAATTAAAAACTATAATAATAATCTTTAAAATCCAACTCATATCTCCTCATTACATGGAATGCCTATACACTAACTCCCAAAATTGCCTCCACTAAGCCTGGGAAAAGAAAGACAAGTATAAAAATTATACTACAGTCTACCTTTCGCTCTTCTAAACTTTTTCTTCTTATCTGAAAGAAAAGAAGAAACAATTTCACCTGCAGTTTTCCGCATTTTTCTGGGCGGTTTTGAGGCATGCTTTCTTCTTCTTCTTTGATTGTTATGTTCTTAGCGCCTGCAGGGACCGAGTTACTTCCGGTCTAATCCTGCCCCTTAATCGCTCGTTCGACATCTCCTTGATGTCGCGAAGAACTGTGAAACGTTCGAAAAGTTTCTGCTTCAACCCATCTCTTCGTCGGTTTGTCAAGGAAGACACTGGTTCATTTTTAATAAGAGAAAAATATGTGCATTATACTTCCACCCCAGTCTCAATCAACTGAAGCCTAAGGGTCTTTCCCTGAGGATCATTTAGAAGTTCATGAACATTGAATGAGTCCTGTGTTTCTAGGATCTTTGGCAGCGACTTGGTTCTCTCAGTATATAATTATAAATGTTTGTTCATTATGACTGTGTTTATAATTCTTACAATCATCAGTTATATAAAACTACTAGTGAGGAGAGGTAGTGTAGTAGTCCTGAGTTTTGAACACCATGAAAACTCAGGGAATGCAGCTTGATCTTTACTTGCAGTGTGAATCCTCAACTCTACTATCCTACAGCATTATTGCCTCAAAATTCAAACTGTGTTAGACCCGCAGGGAGCCTAGCCCACGGCTAAATTTCCAGCTTTCTAGTGTGATTAATGCCCTGATGGAATAACTAACAACGTGATTAATGCCCATGGGCCCCCATACATAGATAGAGAGATGATTGATGAATGACGTCTCAACTCCCAACAACGTGTTTGAAAAAAACATCTAAAATCATTAATGCTTCCAAAGACTGGCGTTTGTTTTTTTTTGCCAATTATGTATCAGGTTGTTTATTTTAAAATAAAAGGATATAGGTAATGTAAAAAATTTAAATATAATTCAGTACATTTGAAAAAAAAAAATTATTATCTTAGAGAAACAAAAGTAAGAGTAGATACAAAATTTCTAAAATGTCTCTCTTAGTAATCCAATCACTATTCCAATTGGAATAAAAAAAATTAGAAATTCTCAAATGTCTGTCAAAATATATTAAAACCCCCTTCCTTTTGACGCAAGTGTATAGGTACTAGTCTAATATAATGCAAGTACTATCTTAATGTATTGTAAGTATTACTCATGCTAATTTAGGTAATTACCCAATATAAAATGCTCTAAACTCCCCTATTTACCATCATTTTCTTGTCCCTCTTAGTAATCCAACTACTATTCTAGCTGGAATAAAAAAAAACAAGAAAACATCAAAGATGCTAGTCTAATATAATGTTTATGTCAAAATATATTGAAACTCCCTTTCTTTTGACGAAAGTACGAGGTTCAGTCTACAATATAACGTATGATTACTCATCGATTGTGTAATCGCCTATAAGGATCAGTACTACTCTTTTGATAGAAAGGCCTGAACCCTTATTTACCACATTTACTTACTACATACCCATTCTTATCTCATATATATCTCCATTAAACTGTGAATTATAGTAATCCCCTCGCAAACCAAATTAGTAGATATGAAATGTTTACATTCTTACTTCATTTGAGCAGTGAGGTCCATGTGGGAAAGCATGTAATTTTTATCCTCGTGAATTTTTATTCTCTAACTCTCAACTTACAAAGGAACCCCAAACCCTCGAACTTTCATTCCAAGAGAAGGAAGAAACCATCCTAACTCTATCATTCTCCTCCCATGTCACAATCTTCTCTTGATTTTTTCCTCGAGAGCCTGTCTTCGATTCCTCTTCATGGGAATGATGAAAAGAGAGAGGGATGGGGAAGAATAAGAAGCAGAGCCATCCTCCCACGTGTGAGTTTCCTCCATGTTCCCAGAGGACGAATCGAAGCTCCAATGAGGATCTGGCGCTTGTCGATGAGAACAAGAGACTACGCCACTCGCTTTCCACTTGGACACCTTAGTCCGATCACCAGTCCGCACTCCCATTCCCTCTTCTCCTCGTCAATATGTCAGAATCTGGAATTGATATGATCTCACACTTGCCCACATAAAGTCAGGTAGCGGGTACTGAAGCTTGATGGGTTCTCCCACCTAATAGGTCGGCCCTTCGAGCCCGCCCAACTGGAGCTTGAGACCATCAATGGTGTCTTTACTGAGAGCTTCGGCACGAGCAACCAGCAAGAGAGAGCCGCCCAGGAAAGGCTACCGGGCAGACCAAAGGTACTTCAGAGTAAATTTAGTCATAAGGTGAGCCACCGGTAAAGTGAATGTTTGTCTGTTTAACATCCGACTTCTCAAGGGTATGGAATAACATAATCCTACATCGCTCTGGTACACAGATTGTGGAGTGGTACTTGTCCGATGAGTTCTCCTACCCATCGGACCTGGGCCTTTTGTGTTGCTTCTCCGACTGAACATTAGGCCCTATCAGGAATCATAGCTATTCTAATCACAATAATAATGTCAAAAGTATAGACTCAACTATCAAATGTAATCAAGTCACATAATTATCATACACTTAAGGCATTTAATGATGGTAATATCAAATCCAATGATGTTGATGGTACATGAAGTGTTAGATAATAGGTTCCATTCGACATTATTTAAGAAGGCCAATTATTAATTAAAAAATTAAATGCGATGGTGACATTATTGAAGAAAAAACTTTATGAACTAAAATATCTGTTTTAAAATTTTTATATTTTAATATTTTGGTTTTGTAATACTTATATATTCACAATAAGTCATTGCATAAGAAAAGCATTAAATAATTAGTCACAACTTAAATTGCCTGGGGACAGGTAGTACGTATTTTATGGCATTTAGATCACATTTCCAAAATTATTTTCTCTAGAAAATACATGGAATTGTATATTTGATGATGGAGAATATACCTGTGTCCAAACTAATCAACTCGACCTGATCTATTAAATGGAAAAAGAAAAAGAAAATAATTTTATAAATTTTAGATCTATTAAGAAAGGATCACTATTTAAAAACAATAAATAAATAAATAGAACTCCCTTCTACTCTTAATCAAAACTTTAATTTACTTGTTTAGCCCCGCGAAACGAGGACGGTTTTTGTCCTTCTCGTTTTAATCACCTATTTTGGTCGTTTATCACTCGTAGAGTATATTTTTCTTCTCTCATTAATATAGTTTTTTTGCACCAATGGGAGTGTTTATTCAATTTTCTTTGTTTTTATCACACACAACTTATCGCACATGTAGTTTTATTATCAGGCGATGTTTGATTTGTTCGCTGGTTTTCGTGGTTGACGATTTTTTGCGGAAACCTTAGAAAATCCGAATTTTCAAAAGGTAAAATTGCAATTTCGGCAAAACTTAATTTTTCTAGATCTTTGATGACAAACGTGATTTCACCGCTGAAATCGCCTATAAATCTAGTTACCACGCCATCAATCCCCTAGACAAAACACTGCACATTTTTCTCGAGAAAAGAGGGTTTGAGATGCTACATATGACTCAAGAGAGCACATGGCAAAAAGCCAGGCGGCATTTAATGTGACCTGCAATTAGTCACATGACTGGAGTACAATAAAGCAATAAATGAATGAAGAAAAAGAAAGAAAATACACAATTATAAATTTAAAAAAACATACACTCACACACATAAAAGTCAAGAAGGAAAACCTACGAGGGCAAACTAACGAATCTAGAAGCACCGCGTTATTACCCCAAACGTGGATCCAAACATGGCCTACTCACTCAATTTATTGAGAACTATATCAAACGCGTGATCAAAACCCAACTTCAAATTCATCAGAACTCCTTATGGGATATTAACATCCTCAACCTCAAGACTCACGTTTAATCGACGAATTTTCCGCTTCCATCATCTGGACGGATGCATGTCAATCATGCGCCGTCCTCACAAACCGGAACATCGGATCCGAACAAAGATCGCTTACCATTCCGATCAAGAAAAGGCAACTGCTAATCAAATCAACTCCCAAAACAGGTCGGTCTAAGTTTTTTTTTTTGTCCTTCGGGCGAAAAGAAACCATCACGGCGAATGAGATGACAATGGACGGGTTTTTCTGTGCATGCCCTAACTCTTAATGACGAGTATGGGATTAATGTAGATTAGAAGACCTTTGAAAATTCAATTTGGAAAATTTGAGCGCCCATCAATTTTTGGCTCGATTTCTTGATAAATGTCATTTTTATTTTCTTTATAAAAATAATCCATTTCTTAATGAATAATGGTATACATGGAAATGAAATGAAAATGTCTAAAATTAGTTATTTTGAAGAAACATCAGAAATGTTATATTCATAAATTTAGGTTATTTTGTCTTTAAATCCAAATATTTTTAATGTAATTAGGTTTTTCACTTACTGTATTAACGCACCTGCTTCTTGTGGGTCTCTGGTACTGGGGTATTATTTAGTCTCATTCCCAATTATATAAAATTGATTTTAAATTGATTTTATTTTTAATATAAATAACAATAATAGTTTTTAATAAAATAAAATTATAAAAATATAACATCTTATTATATATATATATATATATATAGATATATATATATATATATATATATATATATATATAAGCTTAAAGTAGATGGGCATTCATTTAAACAGTGACTAGAATGAGAATAATTTAAATTAATGTGAGAGAGCGGAAAAAAGAGATTTATTTTATTTCTTTCTTCGCTTTTCGGGATCTATAGAAATCGGATTTATTTGGCTTCTGTAATGGGTTATGGAAGTTGATCCACGCAGAGGGCTACGCGTGGTACCAAAATCTGGAGTTTCACAAACTCCCACGATGTGAATTTTCCTACTGCTTATTCTACCATAAAGGCCATTTAATGGCTTGAGATTTTTTTAGAGGCTATGAGAAGCCATAAATTTCAGTCTCCAATTTTTTCGACTTGAGTGGGAATTTTAATTATTTCTACACCGTTGAATTTTTGACTATTTTTCGACAGCTTCAGTTTAATTTTTCGATTGTTCACATAGTCCTGCTGCACTTTTTGGAACTATTTTCTCCGTAGTCCTAGATCAGATTGAGGTCTGGTTTCATCCTGACTAACGCTCAGTTTCAGGATGTGTTTTGAGACATAATAATCGCCACGAATCATACCAATAGTGTTTCTATTTTATATGGGTCCTAGATTCGTGGCCATTTCTGCGGTGGTTATCGCCGATCGAATAATACGCGTAGCAAATAAATATGTTAATGGCACACGATTTAGCGTTGAATGTAGATTGTAATTATTCATGGACATAAAATAAATGCATCGCATCATGCATTTGTATTACTGGCGACGGATGACATTGAGTGCGGAGTGCATGGTTCGGGGGTCGATTCTATGTTTCAGGTCGACATTGCAATCGGCACCTAGTCTGCGTCCATAAAATCGCCGCGGGGATACGGCAAGACCTATTACTGGCTGCGCTTTCGATGGTGGCCTTGGGAGTATGGGATCACCAAAATCAGCATGGTTTTAAAGAAATCGAGAATGTCCAAAGAAATAAAAGTTTCACTGAATTGTCCAAAGGCTCTACAAGGATGTTCCATTGAGGATGTCCAAAGGTTTCCAGGATGTCACTGTCGAGGATGTCCAAATTGGACATTTAAGGTCGAAATCTTGCTCGAGAATGTCCAAAGGATTTAAAATGTAAAGCAAACATTTTTGCTTTGAAAATAAACTTTTAAGTACTAGAGAGCGCAGAGGGAGCTCTGTGAATGACTCGAAGGTGCCTGACAGGCATGTAGACATTCGAGTAGGATCATGAATTTGCCTCGAATGTGTCTAATAATATTACATGCAATTTAGGGTGGGGAGTAACCTCAGAGGAGATTATCACTTCATCAAGCTGCTCACACCACACGGCATCCCCTTCAGTATTGCAAGAAGACTCGCGCTCCTTCAAATGGAGAACAAGGAAAGAAAGCTCACTGCATCTTGAAATACTTTAAAATATAATAGAACAACCAAATTTATACTATATTTGAAGTAAAAGGGCATAAGATTTACATCAAACGTAATCTTTGCAAGAGTCGGTCAAGCAAACGATATGAGAATAACCCATATATGAGGACAGAGTGACATCTATAACTGATATTCCATTGGTGTCACAGTCGGATAATGTTTAACTGATCTCTGAATATGGCAATTACAAAGATGTAACATATGAAATTATAAACACCAGATTTACGCCATACGGTTAGCCCAGACGCAGCGGTACACCAATACCAGACCTGAGCAACGTTGACCGCACCGCCAGCACCTCCGACAATGACAGATCTCGTTGTGGTGCGATAAAGCCCAGCCTCGATGTCGGAGCACTCAGCGCCACATGGAATGGAGCGGCAAATTCTCCCAAAACTGCAGGTGAGACGCCCATATGTTTCGGATTGTGAGCCCGAGATCTCATGATCTCTGGCCATGGTGACCTTCTCGTGCGGTGCAGCCATATAAGGTTTCGGCGCCATTCGACATGGATGAGCCGAAGCTGAAACTTCCATCGTAGTTGTCGCGATCGTGGACCTTAGGTGGGCTACCATACCACACGACCTCGCCGCATCATGCATGAGTTAGGCAGTGTGTGGAATTTCTGACAAATCTTGGAAAGAGTTGAACTTAAAATCCACCCTCAAAAAGGTAAAATGCACTCACTGTAATAAGAATTTTCTAGATCCATGATCTAAACTGACTTCACCGCTGAATCATCTTCACAATCAGCCACTGAGCGGGCCACCTCACGATTTCAGACAAATGCATCAGACGCTTTTAGAGTGCAGAGGTTTCGATGCCATAATGCACCAAGAGAGTGACACATGGCAGAGCTATATGGTACACTGAATGTATGGTTCAGCAATTAATCACAGACGATAATGCAATAAAAAGGCAATAAATGAATTCAAGAAATAAAGAAAAAATAATAATTATAAATTAAAAAAAACACAATACGCCACATAAGCCAAAGAAACGATTTAAGAGCGGAGAGAGAAAGATATTTATTTATTTTATTTTTTTGCTTCATTCTCGTATGTACTAAAATCTAATCAGAGATTTGTCGATCAAGGTAGTTGATCCACACGAGGGCTACGCTGGTGGTACCAAATCTCGAGTTCACAACCGACGGTGATAAAATTTCCTAGCCTTGACTTATTTATATCGTAAAGGTCATTTAATGGCTTAAGATTTTTGCAGAGGCTATGAGAATATAAATTTCAAATTCTAATTTTTTTATCAGCGTAAATTCTCAGATCAAGTTGATATCAGTTGAATTTCGACCGCTTGGCTACCGTTGAATTTCCTTTTCGGATTGCTCACATACCATGTGGGATTTCTCTAGACTATTTTGCAGTCCTGACCGATTATATTCCGTTTTGATCCCCGACTAACGCCTTCGGGTTTTGTGATGTTTATATCATAACACCGCGATGAATCCATGGCGAATTCACAGCCCTATTTTATACGGTCCCGCATTCGGGCCATTTTGTGTGGCATCATCATCGACAACATGCAAATGTAATGTATGCCATTGATTGCGTTTCGTACGTAGATCAGAATTATTCATGTGACATAAAATAAAATCGCATCGCATCGGCGCATTTGTATGCACAAGGACATCGATGACATCGGCGGTGCATGGTTCGGGTCAATTTTGCGTTTTGTAGTCGAATTTGCAAATCACACCAGGTTTTGTGTTCCTGGAGAATCGCCGTGGGGATGATGGGTAAGATCGACATTGGTTGGTGTCACGCTGCCTTGTGAGTACGGGACTCAGCCCAAAATCGGCTTACGGTTTTAAAGAAACTGAGAATGCCAGCAACAAATAAAAGTTTACTGGGAATCATTCACGTTTATGATGTCCTGTTATTCAAGGATGTCCAAAGGTTCTGAGGATGTCCAATTATCCGTGAGGATGTCCGTAGATTCGAGATTTCTATATCGCAGGCGTCCTGCGGTTCTGAGAATGTCCAAAGGATTTAAACGTAAAACAAACATTTTTGCTTCGAAATAAACTTCTTTGCTGGTTATAGAGAGTTATGAGGAGTCATGAGGACTCCTGGCATCGACAGTGGCAATGTAGACATTCGAGTAAGACTGAATCTGCCAATGTGTTCAGTTGTCATATGCGCATCTTGTGCTTTAAGAACCTCGTAGAGCATTATCACTATCGGGCTTTGCCTACTCCTGGTCAGGATCCTCTTCGTGTACACTGAGAAGATGACGCCTTCATGAGGCCTGTTACAAGAGTCGTCAGGGCCTTTGAGTAGTATTTTGTAAAATATATTAGAAACAATCTAGTTTTAATATATTTCGGTATGTAAAGTGTATAAAAAGTCAGACACAACTTCTTGGGGAATTCTTATAAGAAACGGGTTATTTGTAAGGAAATTATATATGAAATGGGTCCTCGGACATATGAGATATGTGTGAGTGTGATATCTTATACCCGACATCCATAGGTTCATGTCGATGTTACACCCGACCCCCGGATAGGCATCACAAAGATGGGTATCAGCACAGTTTATAAATACCTAGAGCTCGATGTCGGATACTAGAGCTATAGCTTAGTATCGTGAAGTTAGGTATAATGGACATTTCAGGGACTTGAGGCTCATAGATCATATCTAAGTAGCATTCCAAGGATTGTCACGGTGATTATGTGTTGCTGTATAAGTAGTATAATTGGCTGGAGGTCGAGGCCCTGTAAAAGCCATGGTATGGGAAAATTCTCCCTAAGGATCTAGGTGAGAGTTGGTCAAAACACTGGATTTATCTGAGATCCTACATCTCTATCATGGTGGACCTTCTGATGGTAGCCGTATATAGGTTTCTCATGTCATTCTCGACATGGATGAGCCGACAAAATCTACCAATATAGTTGATCGTGACCTTAGGCGAAGCCACACACCACACGATCTTGAAGTTGTGTAAGGTTGTATATGCATGAGTTATACAGATAGGTGTGGAATTTCGATCTAAATTCTTTATGGGGAAGAGGGAACCCTTAAAATCCGAATTTTCTGTGTGCGGTAAACGGCCATTTTGATCAAAATTGAATTTTTTTTAGATCTCATGACGAAACAGACTTCACCGTCAAATCGTTTCACGAAATGTAGCTTACCACGGCCAAATTTTATCGACTCGAGACAAATAATTGCAATGCCGAGACGTAGGTGCCTGGATCCCCACACGGCACTAAAGAGAGTGACATGGCAAGAGCTATGGTGCACTCGAATGTAAGGGCTCACAATTACACATGATTGATAAATGCAATAAAAGCAATAAATGAATTAAGAAAAGAAAAAAAGAAAATAATAATAATTATAAATTAAAAAAAACACACACACATATAAAAGTAAAAAGGAAAACGACGGGAAGAGCGAGAGATAAAGATATTTATTTTGCCTTTATTTTTTTGGCTTCTTTCAGATCTATGAAATCGTATCACAGGATTTTGTCTGGCCAAGGAGTTGATCCACGCAGCCGAGGGCTACGTTGTGCATTCCAAAATTCAGAGTTTCACAACCTCCAAGAGGTAGGGAATTACCTTCTGACTTATTTATACTGGCAAAGGCCATTTAATGGCTTGAGATTTTTTTAGGCTATGAGTAGTTATAGTACTCACCCCCAATTTTTGGACTCGAGTGTAGGAATTTCTTGACCGCTTTCTGATGTTCGCTGAATTCTTGGGATTGTTTTCTGACGTTTCCGATTGAATTTTCAGATTGTCATGATAGTCCGATAGGATTTTCTTGACTATTTTCGTAGTCCCGACTATATCAGGTCTGCTGATCCTTTAGACTGACGCCTGGTTTTGTGATGTTTTTGCATCATAACAATTCAAGAGAACCGTGAAAGGACTAATAGGTGCCCCACTTCATATGGGTCCGAGATTCAGCTATTTGTATGTTATTGTTTGATCGAATAAAGGCATGCAAAGTAAAGATACATGTTAATAAGCACGATTATGCACGTGATCAATATCATATATACAACGGCAAGATCATGCATTTGTATGCGTATGACATCGCATGAATAAAAGAGTGCATGGTTCGGGGTCGACCTCTATGTCTAGTGTCGATTTTTGCGTAATCACACCTTGTTCGTGTTCGGTTAAATTGTCGTGGGGACATGTGTTATCGACATTGGTTGATTATATGGTGATTTTGGACCGATAGGGGCGCCATGCATTCGTAAACGGCAAAACTTTTTTATAAGACAAATAAGTCATATCAAATCTTTGTTCGTCGGTACGTTTTTAACAAACTGAATCTACGACACACCGTATAGGTCGGAATATTTTATTATTGATATTAATCGATGTTGTATCATCCCAATGTCTTAAGCATCTTTGGTTTTTGTGTTCCTGGATGTAATGTAATATCGATTTAAATCAATGAAATTTCTTTCAAAAAATAAAATTAGAACTCTTGAAAACCTAAAAAACTATAAAGAAAGAAATTAGCCAATTTAAAATATTGATTCTTTTCTATGAAAATAGTAGGCTTCGTAACTTTTCTTCTTTTTTCTTTTTTATTCACTTTTCATTTACATTATAGTATCATATTTTACAAGGATTCGATCATTTCTATACTCATTTAACTCCGTTTTCATTCATTTGAATTTCAAACCTAAGGGCTAGTAAAATAAAAAAACTCTTATTCTATGAGAGAAAAGAATGATTCATAATCAATCGTATCATGCCTTAATGTGAAAAAGTTGATTGCGCCTCAAGAACTTTTTTTAATTTAATTGATATCAAAACTGAAAATTTTTAAATCATTACCATTCCACATTACTTACAAACTAATTTAGATAATCAACAAAACATACAAACATCCTCACAAGGAACGCTAATTTTATGTGTGATCGACCCTAGCCACGAGCTCGTATGAAATAAGTCCATAATCCTTATCATCGAAGATCCATTTTCAATTAATAATTCTTAAACTAACTTTTCAATCACAATGATATGATAAGTTCCGAAAAATTGATGCTAATTAATTAATAACATAAGAAAACAACATATGTTGTTCTTATATCATATGAGAATTTTAAATGGTCCAATTATTATAATTCATTATCGATTATTTGAAATGTAGGTGTAGGATGAAAAGCATATCATGAAATTTGGAAATTAAGTTTACTATTTGATAGTGTAGAGTAGTCCATCTGTGGGAAAATATAATAAATTAAAAACCATAATAATAATCTTTAAAACTAAATCCCATCTCCCTCATTACATGGAATGGGTCTACACACCTTTCAACTCCCCCAAATTCACTCCACTCCAAGCCTGGGAAGAAAGACAAGTACAAATTCATCCAGTCTACTCTTCAAGCCTTCAAACTTTTCTTCATTCGAAATAAAGAAAAGAAGAAACAATCCTCAATTTGGCAGTTTTCTGCATTTTTCATGGGTTTTGAGGTATGCTTCTTCTTTCTTCTTCTTTGATTGTTGCGTTCTTTGTATGCCTGCAGGGACTGATACTCCGGTCTAACTCTGCCCTTAATCGCTGTTCGACATCTCCTTGATGTCGATGTCAGCAAGAACTGTGAAATGCTCTGAAAGTTTTCTGCTTCCAAATCCCATCTTCGTCGGTTTGTTTGCCAAGACACTGTCTATTTCAATAAGAGAAAATATGTGTATTATACTTCCACCCTGCAGTCTCAATCAACTGGAAGCTCAAGGGTCTTTCCTTGAGGATCAGAAGTCCATGAATAACATTGAATGAGTCCTGCAGTTTCTAGGATCTCTGCAGCGACTTGGTTCTCTTCCAGTATATATAATTATAAATGTTTGTTCATTATGACTGTGTTTTTATGTAATCTACAAATCATCAGTTAGATAATACTACTACAGTGGAGGAGAGAGGTATATGTAGTAGTCCTGAGCCTTTGAAACACCATGAAAACTCAGGGAATGCAGCTCTGATCTTTACTTGCAGTGTGGAACCCTTCAACTTACTATCTCACAGCAGCATTATTGCCTCAAATTCAAAAAACTGTGTTAGACCTGTTAGAGCCTAGGCCTTTGGCCACCCCACTCTTTGTGCGATTAATGCCCTGATGGAAGGGTCAATCCAACAACGTGATTAATGCCCATGGGCCCCCATACATAGATAGAGAGATGATTGATGAATGACGTCTCAAATCCCAACAAAGTGTTTGAAAAAAACATCCAAAATCATTAACGTCTAAAGACTGGTGTTTGTTTTTTTATCAAGTATGCATCAGGTTGTTTATTTTAAAATAAAAGGGTTATAGGTACAAAAAATTGTAAATACATAATTCAGTACATTTAAAAAAAAATAATTATCTTAGAGAAACAAAAGTAAGAGTAGATACAAAATTTCTAAAATGTCTCTCTTAGTAATCCAACCACTATTCCAGTTGAAAAAAAAAATTAGAAATTCTCAAATGTCTATCAAAATATATTAAAATCATTTTCCTTTTGACGCAAGTGTATAGTACTACTAATATAACGTAAAGATTACCTTAATCGCATCAGAGACACTATAAGTATCGATATTATCTTAATATAAATGCCATAAACTCCCTATTTACCATCATTGTCTCTCTAGTAATCCAACTACTATTCGAAGTTAACAAAATAAATAAAACATCAAAGATGCTAGTCTAATATAATGTTTATGTCAAAATATATTAAACCTCATCTTTGATTTAAAAAGTAGAAGCATCTAATATAATACAAATATTACCTTACTGCATTATAGGATTACTTGTAAAGATCAGGTACTACTTGATAGAGACCTAAAACTAATATTTTACTTCATTTTACTTGTCAAATACCTTACCATATCACATATATAT
This sequence comes from Tetrastigma voinierianum, assembly GCA_016808115.1. Classification (NCBI taxonomy): domain Eukaryota; kingdom Viridiplantae; phylum Streptophyta; class Magnoliopsida; order Vitales; family Vitaceae; genus Tetrastigma; species Tetrastigma voinierianum. Next base: position 34,947 of record JAEQBH010006928.1, on the reverse strand, counting down.
TCCATTAAATTGGTAAATTATAGTAGAACTCTTCGATGCAAAACCAAATTAGGTACATATGTGAAATGTTTACGCATTTTTACTAGCATGAGGTCCATATGTGGGGAAAGAAGTGGTAATCCGGTTATCCCTAGTAATTTTTATCTCTAACTCTCAACTTACAGTGAACCCTAAACCCTCCAACTTTCATTCACAGAAGAAAGCATTCTAACTTACTATTTTCCATCTCTACAATCTCTTTCTCGATTTTTTCAAGGTTTTCGCCTTCAGATTCTTTCTTTTCATGGAATGATAGAAAAAGAGAGGGATGGGGAAGAAGAATACAAAGCAGGCTTATCCCGCCAGCTCCAGATGTTCTCGAGGACGAAATCAAGCCGAAGAGGATTTGCAATTTGTCGATGAGAACAGAGATTACGCCATTGTTTACTTTGGACATCAGTCTGATCACAGTTCGTTACTCAATTCCTTCGGTTCACTAAATGGGTTTAGGTTAAATTAGTCAATTCTACTAATAATGAAAGCACACATTTGATCATTCTCGCTGATTAAGCTAATTAAAACTTTAAAACTATCGATCCCATATTTGATTAACTCGATACACAAAGTGGGAATTCAAAGTAAAATTGGTTTGGAATTATCTTTCTTTCTTTCAAACTCGAGTTTGTAATTGAGAGCTTTCAGTCAGGTGGAGAACTGGGGTTTCCTGATATACATTTTGGCTTTTAATCTGTGTTTGATCATTTCTGATTGTATAAATTTCAAATATTACAATTAGAAATTTTAAGAATAAAAGTATTTAAAAAGAAGAAGTCAATTATACAGCGTGCCTCCTTCAATAAGGCACATGTCTCTGGAAGTAAGGCCCTATAATTGTGGAGAAGTTACATCTTCAAATTAGGCACACATAAAGACTTCTAAAGCTATGGTTTTTATCAGTGAAAAATCTTTAAAATGAGGATAGGGGAATTTGTAACACCGGTATATTAATATATGTTTTGTTATATTCAGGTAAGGATTTTTGGGGAGCAAATGCAACTTATGCCTTAAGATGTTTTAAATTGTGATTAAGATTTGCAATCTTAATGGTTGGTTTAATTAGAGGATTAGTAAAAGTGTGTTAGATTGCATTTTTTATGGCATGGCCAATTATAAATTAGGTAAGCTCGAAAGGGTTTCTGCGAGGGTTTGTAATTGCGATGTCTCAAGGACTACTTTGGAAAACCCGTTAATGGAGGGACTAAAGTGCAATATCATGCTTGTGGAGCTATGTGGGCATCAGCGAGGGCAGGCTGACACCATAGATGGTAGAGTTTCACACGTGGCAAGTGCATGAGAAGAGTCACATGTGCCACAAACTAATCCTTGGTTTTGGATGCTAGACTGGCCACAGATGAAAATTCGAAATCTGTAGCCAGAGAGAGTTCTAGAGAGAAGCTGTGAGAGAAGGAGGGGAGAAAAGGCTCGGGCGAAAGCTCGTTTTATAAAAGTCTACGATGTGTAAACATGATCTTGAGGTTTTAGTTGTATTTCTTATGGACTTGCTGTATTCTTTGCTTAAGGATGTATGTTTAGTAAGACTCTCTTGTTGAATACATGAGTAGAAGCAATAAAGTCCTAATGGTGGGTTAAATGCATCCTAACCCTAAGACATATAAATGTAGGTTGGTAAAACCTTAGCTGGAAAAGATCGTATGGATTTGTATGTGAAGTGTGGGATACAGTATGATTTCTTAAGGTTTGGTTATATTCTAGGGTTTTGTTATATAGGATTTCATCCTAACTCTAGATTTGATGAAGGTGAGTTTGGTGGAAACCCTAAATTGTAAAGACCAATGAAGATGGTATGTGTGTATTCAAGGGAGTGTGCTGTCCAGCTTTCCCTTTCACCCTAAGGGAGGCAGCTTGGCTAAGTTGGTTTAAGAACTCCGCGAACTGATGATTCCAGTTGAGAAGAAGCCCAAGACCTAGCCTTTGAATGTCTAGCAACCAAGAACCAAATCTACTATAAGATCTTTGAATTTGAGTTTGAAAGTCAGATACAGATTCTGTCCCCTGTTCGAGCAGCTTTTGCTTTTGAGCTTCTGTTGAGTTATATTGATTCAAATGGAGTGATTCAAAATTTTTCTCAAAGTAGAAGCCACATAGGGGAGTAACTTCATGAAGAAAGTATGGCTAAATTATGCTCTATTTGTTCATAATTACAAAGTAAGGGTGAAGTGAGGACATGTATTCTATCCCTAGGAAATGGGGCCTGGAGGTCGAGTGTAAACCATAACTTCTTATTCCAAGGTCCAATGACTGGATTTAAAAGGCTGTGGAAAGCTTAAGAGATAGGGAACTTTGGTCAAGACTACAAAGGAACAAAAAGGGCGTATGTATGGTTGTCAAAATTAGAAGTTGAAAAAAAGTGGTCTTCGAGATAGGGTCAAATAGGTACAAGTGTTGTGGTATGTCGTTTCAGGTTATCTTTAATAAGGGTGTTAAATGTTGATCTTAGGTAAGTGTGAAAAGAGGAGTGTAATTTGGAGGGGATCAAGGTTTATGTTGGGAGGCATAAGAATCCTGCGGTGATTCGAAAGGGTAAGTAGTAATAAAACCAATTGGGTAATTTTACGAATCTTATCGTTTCGAGGTACAAAAAACTATGACTTACTAATTGCGCATCCTTTTGGAGAAGCCTCTGGTTTTGACTTCCTCGAGACTTGCGATTTTTAATCCATGAAGGTGGTGGATCTGTAACCTTTCTCCTCGCTTATACCATGGTTCACGTTTAGAAATTCGTACTCATTCCATGCTTGGATCAGGTGATTTTCTAATGATATATGTATAAATGTATATTTTTATATCTATGGAATTCTTTGAATTAATTCGTACATGATGTTTTTAAATATCCATGGGGTGAATGCTTGTGAAATTGTTTTAAAGCATGACATGGGTATGGGACCGTGGTGAGAGTCCGACCGATGGGGAGTAATACTGGGACTAAGTGACTAGTCCCAGCAGTCTCCCGTAGTTGTCATAGATATACGGACGCACATCCCGGTGGTAAGTCCACTTAATTTGTCGTTATATCGATGGGCATATCCCCTGGTAGTAAGTCCTAGCAATTTGTCGTTGTTCGGGATGATCATAGTCCCCTAGAAAGCCTAAAAGAGTCATCACGAGGGGTCGAAGATGGTGGTGGTATTGGAATCCATTTGTTTCCCCAGCACATCAACTTCCATTAATTGTAAATGCTCGTTTTGAGATGTGTTGAATTATTTACATTTTGAAATGTTTTTGCGTTATTGGCTTGTTGCGGATTCACTAACAGCCATTAACTCACTTCATTATTCCACCTTGGATGCGTGTACGAGACCAACCGCATGATCGAGTCAGATCAGAGGTCTCGGAGGTCGGGAATCGTGGCGCCACTTTGTGCATGTCGGTGGTCAGTAAGACTTGAGGAACATCTAGTGTCAGGTGGAGGTTCACACCAGATATTTTGACAGTTCATATCGATCATGGGTCATCAGATATTCGTCAGGGCTACTAATTGGGACACATTGCGTAAAGTTTTGGGATTTGTGTAAATATTATTTTGATCATGTAAGTGTATAGTCTGGGTGCATTGATGACTTACCAAGATAAGATGTATATATATGTTTTGAGACCTGAGTCAGTTTTAATTACGCTTTCTAGCGACATCTAAGTGGAGTTTCGACTCAAGTTTCGAGGAAATACAGTTGATAAGATATGGTGTGTACGCTGGTAGCTCCTTTTATGCAAAGTGTTGGATTTGAAAGAGTCTTATGTCGTGTGACTAATGATGAAAAAAAAAAAAGATGGTAAATAAATATAAATACACTGGAAATTTAGGTGTGATAGAATTTTAATCAGACTAATGTATGAAAACTCTATTCAACTGGGTGAGAATCAAGTATGTTTATTCAAAGATCCATGGTTTGTGATAGATGAGAGTTAAAATTTTAATTATCATGACTTATTAAATAAAATATGAATTATATTTGTATGCATAAACATTCACCGTTGTTAAAATTTAAGAATATTTTTGTAAATGATTCCATAGATGCAATATGTACACCTACTATTTTAGAAAAAGCTTTATACGGACATGCCAAGGAGTATGTTAGAGAAACAACTCAGAAATTTTGACTTTCCAACAGAGTTCTCTGAAATATTTAAGTTCGTTGATTACGGAAGTATACAGTGCGAGAAGGGAGAAATATGGAGGACAAAGGGTGGAGAAGAAAATAAAACTAGGAAAGAAAAATAACTTTAAACTCGATAACTTTTCTACTCCTCATGAAGTAGATTCTTCTTACCGAATATATAACTGGAGAAATGGAAATGTATAGATTTGAAATAATTTCATTATATTTCTTTGTGAGGAAGAAACGCGATCACCCATTGATTCAACGTCCTTCGCTAGTGCCGGAATTGGCTTCAGCTATCATTTCTGCCGAATGGTCACACTCAAGGAGACTATTTCTGCATGGTTCTTGTGGGCGTAATAAAGAAGGCTTGATATGGCCCTCTACATTTTGGATTGTTTCCATGTGAAAGGAACAATCTTGTTTTCAAATAAATGGATTTGTCTATTAGGATGAACGGGATTTTTCAGCCTTGCCTTGAGTATACTTGTTTATAGCTGACGTATCTATCTTGATCTTGGTTGGGATGTAAATGAGGTCTTCGCAGGTTGTTTGGCTCAGAGGTGTTCTGCTTTTTCCTTTAGACTCCTTCTCAGATATCTCTTATACTCTACGCCCTCGGTTCTTTGATGTGGCTTAATATATATTTATGGCTTACCATCAAAAAAAAAAAAAAAATTCTTTTTATTTTTATTCTTTCCATTATGTTTGAGATCCAAATGAAACCTTTAATGAACTCTATTTTAAATCCAAAGGCATGTTTCAAGCAATGTGAAAGATGCTTTGGAGGCTTTATATGAGCCGGTTGAAAAGAAGGCAGCAGAGGCAGAAAGAGGAGAGTGCACTTCCCTGGTTGATCGTGATGCCTCCTGTCAAAACCTTAGATGGAGAACCTACTACAGAACAGGTGCCTGCTATCCTCCTTTGGCCTTTCTCTAGCTTGTCTATTGGTAGTTTCTAATTTTTTCATTCTACTATTATAAACATAGTACTAAAGAAAGCAAAAGATACTGAAAATGCATCTGATAAAGATGCTGGATGAGGAGGATGGAAATGGAATGGATAAAAGTATAGTGAATGACGTACAGAACGGAGGCAAACTTAAGTAGTGCTAAGAAAGAAGCAAAGGAAATAAGGGAAGGAACTTAGTAAACAGGAGGATGTGGAATAATAATTACAAGCTGCCAAGGTATTTACCCTCTTGCAGCTTTTTCCATTTTTCCGAATGATATTATAAAAATTTAATTATATACTTAAAAGTTTTCTGAATTGGAAATGGTTCTTGGAACACTAAACTAAGATCTGTATTTTTATTTTATTTTGTTGAGAAAAAGATTATCACTTGAAATTTGAAGATCAAATCTCCATGACATTAAGGAGGTATACCACGCAGACTTTGATCTGTCACAACTAGTTTAATGTCATATTATATTAAGTCATTCTCTAATCTTGGACTATAATTTTGTATTGTATTAAGAAAAGTATACCAATTGCTGATATAACGTATCAACTTTTACTGACTTCTGTAGTCTTTATTGGCTTTAACATTGTTTGGCGGTTTTCCTTTTTTCTCTAACGGCAACCAAGGTTGCTAGAGTACAACTTCAAATTGTTTTTCTGCTGTTGACATTCAAGAATTCTGTTCAGCATAGCTTCACAAAAAATTGGTGCAGGCTGAGGTAAGATCTAATAGCTGGAGGAAACATTCTGCGCAAAAACGCAACTAGCAGATGGGAATAAGACTGTTGGTAGCAGATCCAGAGGCTAATATCAAACTTAAAAGAGATGTTGCAAATCTCTAAAGATGATGACTGTATTATTGTCGGGCTTGCGCTGTCTTTAAGGCTAAGCCAAAGACATTATCCCTGTAAAATTCAGCTTTATTTTGTTCTTCTTCCAATACATTTTCAAGATTAATTTTCTTTTTCTGTTTGTATTTCTAGCTTTTACTCCTCCTTTGAATGTGTATCATAGCTACTGCATTAGGCTTCTTACTGAAAAAGGAGCTGAGATGATCAACAAAGGAAGTTAAAAGAAGCGGTACTATGAATCCACACTTTTATCTACATACAAGGTTTGGCTTGTTGCTTGTAGAATGATTTGTATTTGAAAGATGGAGTCTTGATATGATGTGATTATTGGACAGGCTATGGTCTTTGCTTCATTGTCTTTGTTTCTGTATTTTTAGTTGCTAGGATATGCTCGTTAGGTTTTTTTTCTTTGTTTCTTCCACTGTCTGAAGTGGTATTTGTGGCTTGTTTTTTAGTTAGCTAATTTGATCCCTTTTTATGCTTATTGTCCCCATGAGAAAAAGACATTACAATCATTAAGTAACTATATCTCATGGGATGTGCTATGTGATTAATCTGAAGAGGTTCAAAAGCAGAGATGTTTTAATACAATGTAGTCAGTCCACCCATTTTATTGATTAGGTTCATATTGCTTAAACTCTGGAACAGACATGAGTTATCCTTTGTTCTAGTTCTTGTTGCATGCCAAGTATTACTGTTCTTGTTTTCGCATTGGGAATCATATCCTGACAGAACTCGCGTTTTACATGGATACCGAATTAAGGAAAGATGATTTTGAAGCATATCTGATGTATGCAACCTATCACAACTACTGTGCTTCCAACCAAGGTCATTTTTTCTTTCTGATGTAGATAAATTTGTGAAGCTTTTTTAACTACTCCTTTCTTTTGAGTGTCCTTCCATCTTTGTAATAAAGGATATGCATTACTTTGGGTGTTCCTAATCAGTTACTGCAATTTTTTTACTGTCCATTTTCCAGATTTTATTTCCAAATGGAAAGAGTGATAAATATATCCACTTAGAACCATGTTAAATCCATGTTTAAGTACCATGTGAATCAGGAGGAAAATAACTATTTCAGAATTTGATAGGAGGATAATATTCAAAATTAAAGCAGGATTGAAGCCATTAGATTATCTGACATTTTGGAGCATTCTACAGCTAAGATAATTCTATTGATAGGTTATCTATTTGATTCATGATTCCTTATCATATAGTTACTACAAATATTATATATTTTACTTGTATGAAACCTTGCTGAAATTGGAATACTTTTTTCTTTATGTACCACAGGTATATCTGCAGGTTGATATTCGGAAGGATGTTTCCTTCTTTCAGCATGTTGTTGTTCACTGTATCTTACTTGCTAGAAGCAGTTCTACTTCAACTTCCGTGAGCTTGTTACGCGGTTATAAAAATATAGGCTCCTTTGATGATGTAATAATTTGATCTATATCCTTTGTTCTTATATTTAATAAATCCTTCTTCTACTGAAGGGATTTCTAGCCTATTCATTGCTGGCATCATTATACGCTGTAATTTCTATACTGGAAACTATTTTTGTAGAATGATCTGTATGATTGCTGCACAAGTAACTAGTTGCTTGTTGTTTGGTAGGGCACTATCAAGTCTTCATCAATTTTCTTCTACTAGTTTTCTTATTCATTCATTCATTCATGAGTGGACGTGAAACTGGTATATGCTTTTATATGCCAAAGCAGGCCAAAAAATGTCTGCACCAGATTAGTTTCTCAAAGTTTATGTCTAAATAGATTAACACTTGAAAATACAGAAGAACTTCTCTGGTGCAAACTCTTTTAATTGGGCATGGTAATATCTCATCAAACACTATTAATTCTGAAGCAATTCTAATTCCATCTGCACGCTCCTGTGTTAAGGCCATGAAATCATATATATATTTTTTTGGTAGGTACATGAGGATATTCAATAAAACCCAAATCCCACACAAGCCTGAGATCTTAGGAGAGTTGGTCAACACAGACGTACTTACGCAGGAGGTCTCGGTCTCTGCTTCACCTCTTCGCAATTCAATCCCTATCTGCTTATTTGGGTGTTCATGAAAGACTACGGTCGAATTGTTGACTCTTCACATGTCAGATAAGACTACACGCATGAGTATGTTAAGGTTATTTATATTCATATTGTAAAAACCCAAAACTTCACAAAGATAACCTTCAAGAGAGTTGGTCGTTTAACACCTTATAAATTTTATGTTCCCTGATTAAAATTTTTATTTTCTGCTTAGTATGAAAATTCTCCTCAGCTGGTATTTGTTAATATCATAAAGGATGGCAGAAACTTTGAAAGAATGTGTGCAGTCAGATGGTATATCAATAATTTATTGAATCCTGTATGGGGATCCATTAGATGGAAAACCTTGATCACACAGGAAAAGAAGGAAAGTGAGGCATTTGTTCGGGGTTAGAAGGGAACAGAGATAGGTATAAGCTTGATATCTCTTTATATTACTATTTTAAAGTGTTGCTGGAAAAGAAGAGCTAAAGCCTGTTCATCAGTTAGTTTAGACCTCTGGATTCTTCAAAAGTGGCATTTTTTTTAATTTAGTAGAATCTTTGAGGATGGGCTGTTGATCCACCAGTGATTAGAGCAAGAGTCTCACAAGTTGGTTATTAGTGGTGGCTGCAGGGAATGCTGTGGACTTTTAGCAATGTGGTCCTAAGGAGAAGCTGCTAGAAGCTACTATGTAGTTGTCTGGAGCTTTCTACTGAGGGCTTATAGATTGATTTCCTTCTCATACAGGTATGCTTGTACGGCAGTAGTACTGTGGTTTAATTTTAAACCAACTAGCAGTGGTCCAATTAACTCAATAAAAGGAAAAGTGGGAAAAAGAGAAATAAAAAGCAATTGAGCATATTCCATTTCTTTGTCTGACTATTCTACTTATTGACAGGAAACTTTGTTGTGCTGCTGTTAAATCACTTTTTATGAACGAGGGAAAACATGGTGGTGAAGTTACTGTGGAAGCTGTTCAATTGATTGCAGATCATGTGAAAGCTCACGATTGCCAATTGCACCCTGATTCCATTGAGGTAAGGGGTAATAAATGTTTTTGCTTTAAGTGATTAGTTTGCTTTGACCTGTGTTATAAAATCTCTTTGGATCACTATTCATCTTTATCTCTTGCTAACGTTTCGGCATCAGGTTTTCATGTATTTGACATTTGATGAAGATCTTGGGAAGAGCCTGAAAATCCAGATAAGGATACAAAGTCAAAAAACAAAAATAAGAAGCGAAGGAACCGTGACGAGTCAGGGGAACTACAAGAGAGTGATAAAAAGAAAATAGGCAAGAATTAAGCGACAAGTGATGAGAGAAGAGGTATTTTCTTGTTCTCGTCCTAAGAATAATTCACACTGATCGTTGTTTTCTCTGGTTATTAAAATGCTTGACGCTTCCCATAGGCTAATGCCGACTTTAGGGCTGCTTCTTTGCCCCAAATGTTAAGGAGCAGAGAATGATGCAGACGGCTACCCTTTCTGCTGCATTTGAGACGTATTTCCGCATCTTGAAGACAGTGCATCAAATTTCAGCCAGGTGAGTTCTATACTTTGGAAATCTAGAAAAATTGGGTAGGAATTTTGGTTTGATGTGATGCATACTAATATTTGTGTTGTGGTATTACGGTATTATGCTAATTTCATTTTAACTCTTGCTTTTCCTAATGGCTCAAGTTTGTTAGTTTGACATGAAGTTGACCGTGTGCGGGATTATCGGTATTAAGGCATCCTGTTTTCAATGACTAAGCTATATCTGAAACTAAATTGGAATTTTAAGTGTTAAAAGACATAGATTCATATTAAAACCCAAATCCTACAAGTTTGAGCTTTTAGTAGAGTTAGTCGTTTAACATAAGATTACAGCTCAGTTTACGAAGGTCCCGCTTGATTCACCTCGCTATTTATTCCCCATTTGTTGATCGAGAGCGCTTTAAGACTTTGTTTTATTGTTTGACTCTCCACGTGTGAGTATGGAGCCGCATGTGAGAGAGCGTCTTAAAAAACAATAGTATTCATATTAAAACTCAAATCCTACAAGCTTGAGTTTTTAAGAGAATTGATAATTTAACTTTTAGTTTGATAGAAATTGGGTGTCTGTTGAATCCTTTTTACTGAAAATAAACGAGTTCATGGATTTTAGAACTGAATTTCTCAGTTTTCCTGATATTTGGCATCTCTTGAAAACTGGATTCTTATTTTCTCACCTTGTTTCCCCAGAACTGAAGAGAACTGGTTTCCATTGCCCGGTGCACCTGGAAATCATCCCCTACTTGTTCCATGTTTGATCGGATTAGGAAAATTTTCACACCTAATTGACATGGATTTTATGGGCGATCTCATGAACTGTCTGAGAAAGCTTGCTTGTGGTGGCAGCAACTCTGATGGTTCCTGCAATAAATTTTTTACCATATCCGAACGCCTTCGAGCAAGCCGCATCAAGGCGCTCAAAGTAACGAGAACAAATCTCGAGGCCTTGAATGTCGATTTACATACCTCTTCATCCAGTTTTACAATCTATTATTGAGTATAGACTCCGGAAGGTTAGTATTCAACATTCCATCTCTAAAATCATTACTATGTGAACACTCATGCTATGTTATTCGCTGCACTGAAATGTTCCTTTTCATGCTTGCTCTAGGCGATTTGGCAGATATAGCCATGATTTGTTTGAAAGTTGAAACATGGCAGCAGGTATTCACTTTTACTTAGGCTGTAATGTTTTAACTAGGGGTTGCAATACACGGCTGTAATGTTTTAACTAGGGGTGGCAATTCGTGTATTCGTGTCATGTCAATACTCAGGTATTCCACTGTACTCGTTAACCCGAACACGACACGAATAATAACTGTATCAAAATTAACAAATTCAAACACGACTCAATTAGTAATTGGATAACACGACATGTATAACCCATTATTAATTTTTCCATTTATATTGCACATGAATTATAATTAACCCATCAATATTTAACATATTAAACGAGTTAATTTGGGTTAAATATTAATTTACATAATAATCAAATGGATCAATTTCGTTTTATGCATATTGACATAAATAGAACCTGTTTATTAAACAGGTTCTGCGGGCCAACACGAAACGAATTTGACACAAACACAAGTCTACTCAACTCAAACATACAAAATCACTTCCTAGCTAACAAAATTTTCGTTCATAATGCCGGTATTTGCAAAGCAGAGATGAGGGAGAGGTATTAGCTGAAGCTTTGAAGATCATGCTGTGTGATGATCGACAACATGACATGCAAAAGGCTGCGGCTTTTATAAAACGATTGGCTACGTTCTCGTTAAGCTTCGGGTCTGCAGAGTCCATGGCTGGTACATGACTTCTTTCGTATTGCCTGTTTATTTTTCATCAAAGTATTCTGTTGTTCGTTCGTTTGATTAATCTCAATCCCTATTGTCAAAATTTTTGCAGCCTTGGTTGCTTTGAAGCACCTTCTTCAGAAGAATGTTAAGTGCCGGAATCTGTTGGAAACGATGGTGAGGTGGTTCGCTTCGTGTCTGCTCCGTAAGTCTGCTAGTTTCCCAGGCACGGTAATGGCCCGGTATAGTTTTGCTCAAATATTTCATTGTTTCTGTTGAAGCAATGGACTATACGAAATGTATCGGTCCATATAATTAGCTTCATTATTTGTCTATACAGAAACTAAAATACTTGTTTCTTTTTTTGCTTTGGTTGTGACTGTTGCTTGGGCCAGAGTTGGTCCCTTCGACGTTAGTTATGTTATTGATTGATGGGATGTGAGAGTGTTGAGGGCTGTTTTGTATATCGTGTTTTTTTTTGTTTTTCGCGCTTGTAGCCCACACTTTCTATTGTTTCAGATTTCTTGTGGGCGCAACTTTAGCGCCCTTAAAAAAACCAAAGCTTAATATCTAGAATACTACATGAATATTGTCCCTTCCCTAAAAACACATTTGGTTCCACATATGGGACTTAAATGATCTCATATGCTTGTAATACAATTCTTATTAGTTATTTTTCGGATAGGTGTAGAACGCCCTCGACAGTAACTGCATGCCACTTCCAGCCTTCAGCTTTTTTTTTTTCGTGGGGTCCACAGTGTCCTTGACTTTGTGATCATAGTGCTTCATCCATGCCCTTACGAAATACCGCGACGTGAAGGGCACAAATGAGCTACGGCACTAAAGCTAGGGCATCTAGGGACATTGAAAAAAAACTGTACTAAATAAATCATACGATTATAAGTCATGCCATTTATGCACCTTATCCCTTATTATTTCTTATATTAGAAACGTGGAAACGTGGAGATATCTTACAAAATGTTTCCTGACCCTGTTTCCATCTTTCATTGATGGTTTCGAAGCTGACGTGGCACACTCCATACGCCACCATCCAAGCCAAAGCGGCACGGCGCTTTCTGGCCCTCCGAGCTCAATCTTCTATCCAGCGTACTACCATCCCGCCGCTTTCAACAATGGCTTCAAACATCTCGTATGAGCACGTACCTAACAACCAAGTCTACCTCGCCGATCTCTCCCCAACAAGCGCTTGCGCACTCATCGCTCAAACACGAATCGCTGCTCATCAATCCAAAGAACATTGATGTCAAATCGAATCTCAAGAGAAAACGGCAGCGCCAGTGAGCTAGCATTGAACCAACCTGTGTACTCATCGTCGGCATCTACCGACGAAGATGGGTTGGAAGAAAACTTCGTGAGCATTTCCACTGTCTTCAGGGCACTGGCGAGAACGAGCGACAGCGAGTTAGACCGGTAACCTCGTCCTCGCAGCATACAAAGAACATAAGAATCAAAAGAAAAAGCATACCTCAAAACCCAAGAAAAATGCAAAGAAAACTGCAAATTGAGGAGTTATTTTTTTTTTTCAGTGGAAGAAAATCTTCTGACGTAGGTCCAAGGAACGAACCATCAGTAAAGCTTAAAGCGGGTTGACATCCTTCTTCGTGGGCCGGCGTATATTTCACTACGGGGATTCTGGTTTGATGATGACGCTGACTTATCTAAAGAGCCCGTCGCGAAAACTAGTTCTGAATGATCTATGGTAATGACGAGATAATCCGTCGTCCACCGGCCACATAAAAAGGAAAGCACCCACGATCCGATATCTACCATTATAAGAATGATCAACACATGCCTGAATTATCTTCTATTCGCCTATCGATGGGCGAACGCAGATTCCCCACCTAATTTTAAGACGTCAGATCGCCGCTCTAATACAAAGTCATCACGATCACCACATAAATACCAAACAATTACCATCAAGAATGTAATGCAGAATCACAAAGCCATCAACAATTGATATTTTTCCTTTTCGTAAAGGTGCTAGTTCCCGACTTAGCATCAAGAGCGCTGGCCAAAGACACCCCTCATCTGACCACACCCTATTTGTAGCCGCGCCAGGTCGCAGCCCTGGGCGACCAATCCCCTGAGTATTTCACTGCGCTCCTGGCCCATACCGATAGACAAAGCACCATCAAATACATCCACATCGCTCTAATAGCAAGATTGGGTGAAGGAGATTTTAAGTCCGGCGAGCCCCACCCATCGATCGGTCTCGTTAAGCTCGATTGAACTTGGAGGCTCTATCGTAAATCATATGAGATTCTGGCCACAATTATAATATCAGCGCCATAGACTAACCATCAAACGATACGCTTAACCCGATTCATTATGTTATTAATCTGTATTTGCTTCATTCTTTACGCATTTTTAAATCTAATCAAGTTACTAATCAATAAAATTATTTTTCTCTTTAAAAAAAAAATTCTCGATATCCTTTTGATTTATAAAAATTTATAGAGAAAATTAAGTCACATAATTATCATTTAATGATGGTAATGAAAGAAGCGTTGTCACGTATATGAATCAACCATAATGATGTTGACAGAGGTTGATGAAGTGTTAGATTTTAGGTTCCATGCTATTAGTATTGAACATGTCAATTATTAATTAAAAATTAAATGGTGAGTGGGCCATTATTGGAAAAAAAAAAAAAAAACTCTTGTATGAACTAAAATTTCTAAGTTTTGAAATTTTTATATTTTTTAATATTTTTGGTTTTGTATTATTTATATATTCACGTGCAATAAGTTGGGTTGTACAAAAAAAGCATTATTAAATAATTAGTCACAACTTAGTTGTTCTAGATTAGATAAGCATTGCATTTTATGGCATTGAAAGAATTAGTCAATTTAAAATCTGGATTCTCTTTTCCCCTATGAAAATAGTAGGGTTAAACTTTTCTTTTTTTTTTTTTTTTCGAAGACACATTGGCCTTCTGCAAGTACGAACTATAACCTTACTGTGTGGTCAAACCTAAACTAGTAGGTTTGCACGATAAGGGAGTTATGCGCTCGTTTACATGTGAAAACCGATAAAGCAGTGTGGTTAGCCTGGCGCTGAAGAGGTGACATCGAATGCCGTGAGACTCAACTGACCAACCACTTAATCATGTAATGGAACTAATCTAGCATCAATGGTATCAAGTAAAGGTTTCAATTTTCAACTTATGTTAGGCAAAAACCACAAAAAAATGGGGGCAAAAATGTTGCAAATGAATTAAGAAACTAAACTAGTCTGAAATGTATAGCAGTGTGTATCATTAAATTTTCAGCTTTTTCAAAAACAGCTTTCTCAACAAGAAGCAAAAAGCAAGCCACTAAACATACAAAATGGGCTTTGCTTACACATGCAGTAGATTCGAAAAGCTAGAACACAACTTAGAGTCTGATAAAGATATATATATATATATATATATATATATATATATATATATATATATATATCACTTCTTCACTAACTCTCCCAATCCAAGTATGCCAATTGTCAGAATGTATGGGTGGATTGAAAGGTAGTGGAGGAAGTGCCACCTCCAACCGCAGCTCTATGAAGAGGCGTCCCGCTCCTGACTCGGCCAAGGTGTCACGGAGGAGTGGCTCGTAACTCGGGCCGCAGCCTCGGCTAGGACTACAAGGAGCTCCGCATAGGACTGAGGCGGAGGTGGCAACCTGGCCCCGCCTGGAGCAGGAGTGGGAACCTGGCCCTCGAGAAGGTACATACGGGAGATCGCAGGAGGCCCGTGTGACTCGGATTCCATGAGGATGGCCTTGATTCAGGCGGTAGAATGGCTTCGTCCGAGCCACGGGCGTACTCGCAAGTCATCCTGTCCGCGAGGGCTGCATAGGCAGTCGCAAATGATGCTGCTATAGTGGAGAACGTGCGAATTGCATCCATGATGGTCAGAAAATCGCGGGTGGAAATTGTGATATGCTACGAGGTGGTTTAAGTGCTCGTGAGATCGCCTGAGGCGCATTTTCAGTGGCCATGGGCCCCGAAAGATAGAGGGCGTTATGGTGCCGATGGTAATCGATCGGAGGTATGTGCCGTATTCGAGGTGCTCGAGCCTAAGGTCTCCCCAAAATGCCCACTAGAGGGGCCGCTTCCTCATCGTGAATATCTGCAAATGACCGTCCCTGCTGGAAGGGCAGCGCAGAGCGGGATGTCGCCACCTGGCCAGCCGAAGGCCGCTCGTGAGTCACGACGCGCTCCAATCTAAGCTCACTGCGGAAGCCCAAATGCTCAAGCACCGCATAGAGCCCCGAAAAATAAGAGAGGTGGATCAAATGAGATAGACTCGCTACGGACCTGGTCTCCTCTAAATTCAACAAGGAAGTCATATAATAAGCTCCGCTGGATCGAACCAAAGAGCTCGCGAGATGCAATAGGCGCCCCAAGATGGCCTATCTCTCCGAATCGTATGTCGGGCGGGAAAGATTGGGACCAGAATGATCGATAAGAAGCATACGCGCTGAGTTGCCTCCCGAACATAACCGATCCGCTGCAATGTCCCTGAAGAAGACGGACCATCTCCCCGGGCAAAGGACTTCCGGCCACCGCCATAATCGACCGAGTTGGCATGACCACCGGCAAATCAATGTAGCGCAAATGTCTAAGGCTCGGTATCCCGTGCCGCTTGTCCATGGAGAAATGAAGGAGCGCCGAGTTAGGCACGTTCTCGGATGTCATCGCAGGGTAGAACCTCGATGACCACTGAGGGTAGAAAAATCGACGAGGTGTCGCGAACTACCCAGAGAGTACGCCCATACTTAGGAGCATCGAGTCTCAGAGCCCGGTATGCGCGGAAAAGGACAGAAAAATCATAATAAACCCGCTGGCGTGTGTCTCTCTCACTGTAATCAGCACCCTCGAATAGTTACAATGGAAGAGTGGCCGCCTGATGATGGAGTTCGGGGACTGTGTCCGCAGGAGGGCTCCAAAGCAGGGCCCTGATGAGGTGGTGAATGTGGCTCCTGAGGCCTGGAGCTGGAGGACTCCCCTAGGCCCGAGGTCCGGGCCCTCTTAGACGGTGGGGCCTTCCGAGATGGCCTAGGATGTGGCGGAGAGGGTGGAGTGGGGCCAACCTTACAGGGATCTCCTCTGGGGTAGGCCAGTAGCCGGAGGATTCCACTCATGACCGCCCCGAGTGGTAGCAGGCAACCACTGGCGGCGGCGGAGGGAGCAATGGGGGAGCTGCGCAATAGGGAAGCAATCGCGGCATGGCGGTGTGGAAGAAATCACACGGGCGGGCAATGAGCCGTTTGGGTAGGAGGAGGAACGATGCACCCGGC
Source organism: Tetrastigma voinierianum (assembly GCA_016808115.1). Taxonomy (NCBI): domain Eukaryota; kingdom Viridiplantae; phylum Streptophyta; class Magnoliopsida; order Vitales; family Vitaceae; genus Tetrastigma; species Tetrastigma voinierianum. Next base: position 18,314 of record JAEQBH010006928.1, on the reverse strand, counting down.
CGGAAGCGCTCCGCGGTCTTCACCATACTAAAGCCGGAGAAGGAGAAGAAAGGAGGGGCTTAAACCGAAATGGATGTGAAATGAAAATGAAAGAAAGGAAAAGGGATTTATATAGGAGGGGTGCAAATGAAAGGTGTTGCGGCCAATTAATGGCCTTAAGTGCCTAATAAATTTGGCTAGTTCAAAAAAGAAATGGAAATTAATGGTGTACAGAAATGTAGGGTTTGCAACACGGAAGGTCAAGGGAGAGATGAACAAAGGAACTCCGACCAGACCCCGCGAAATTTTTGTAGGTTGCGAAAATTTCGCAACTGGAAAATTTCCAGGCAAAAAACTACTCCCCCAGCCCACTGCGACACCTACAAAACACAAGACTAAAAATTGTGAGGAAACGAACTTGTAAATGAGAAAATTTTACAAAAGGAAAACAATTCAAACAACAAGGAACACTAAAAGATTACAAAATTAAACAGTAAACTTCTAGTGACTTCTGAGATACTACAGAAGTCACTCTCAAATGTGTGGCTAGGAAGTTTCATGGAGGGTCAAGGAGGGGGATTTCCTCTTTGTCTGTTGAATGTTGGGCTGCATATGGCTTCAGCCTTTGGCCATTAACCTTGAACACTCAATTGTCTTTGGCATTGAGCGTGCTCATCGAGCCATTGAGGTAAACTTCCTTGGATGTAGGAATGGCCCACCCATCTTGATTTAAGCTTGCCTGGAAAGAGGTGGAGTTTGAAGTCGTAGAGCAATACTTGGTCCCCTTTTTTGAATGTTTGCGAAGCTATCAACCGATCATGCCACCTCTTCAAATTTTTATCTTTGCAATTTTTGGAGTTGAGGTAGGCATCATTTCTCGCTCTTCTAGCTCACTGATACTCAGGAGCCTTTGAGACCGCCTTGCCTCCATGTCCAAGTTCAATTTTTTTTACTGCCCACCAGGCCTTGTATTCAATTTCCACAAGCAGCGGGTGCTTTGCTATAAACTAGGCGAGCATGAGACATGCCTGTAATGGTCTTCAGAGGTCAGCCTTTGCATGCCTAGAGTCGCGCCTTGAGAGACCAATCTTTTCGCTAGAATTTACTACCACCATTGGTCTCTGGATTCTCTTGTTGGCTAGTTCAACCCGCCACCGGGTCCGAGGGTGGTATGGGGTGGTTACTTTATGCTTGACACCATACTTAGTGAGGAGGCTCTCAAAAGGTTTGTTGCAGAAATGCGAACCTCCATCACTAATTATGGCTTTGGGGACCCCAAATCTAGAGAATATATTCTCCTTCAAGAATTTCAATACCACCCTGTGGTCTACTGCCCTGCAAGGAACTGCTTCAACCCACTTGGACACATAGTCAACTCCCACCAAAATGTATAGGTATCCAAGGGAGGAAGGGAATGGTCCCATGAAGTCGATCCTCCATACGTCGAAAAGGTCAACTACCAAAATTCCAAGCTTTCTTAGCCAGTGATCACGTGATTCGGGCGAAATCTTCCCAACCTTCGCATTTTTCGCATTCCGCACATGGTATGGGCATCCTCAAAAGAGGGGCAAGGAAACTGCATCGAGCACCTTCCTGCTAGCCAGAAGCAAAGTGGCCTCCACAGCATTCTCATGGCACCGAATCGAGGATTCCCTGTCGTTTACTCGTGCACACACCTTCTGATTATCTGGTCAGCACAATATTTGTACAAGAATGGTTCCTCCCAATAATAGGAGTGAATTTTTGCAAAGAAGAATTTCTTGTCTTATGCTTTCCACCCTGCTGGTAGCTCCCCTGTAGCCAAATAATTTGCAATGTGAGCATACCAGGGTGCCTCCTCAACCAGGAGCAGTGACTCCTCAGGGAACTCATCATTGATCGAAGGGTTGTGAGTGTTGTGTGCGATTGTTAATCTCGATAAGTGATCGACAACAACATTTTCCACACCCTTTTTGTCCTTGATTTGCAAGTTAAACTCTTGGCAAAGAAGGAGAACTCCACTCGATAAGCCTAGCTTTTAGCATTTTGTTTGGTGAGCAGGTATTTCAAGGCTGAGTGATCCGTGAATACTATTATGTCCAACCCAACCAAATAAGCTCAAAATTTGTCTAAGGCATAAATACCGCGCAGCCTCATTTTCTCCGGGTCAGAATTCCTCCCCAGGCCTCATTTAGTGTCTGTTTGCATAATAGACCACGTAAGGCTTTCCTCCTTCCCTTTGTCCAAGGACTGCTCCAATGGCCATATCGCTTATCGCACATCACTTCGAAGGGTAATTTCGCCAGGCTCACTATCGGGTGCGCTGGTCAAATATGCTTTAAGCTCCTCAAGCTCTTTCATAAAACAGATTCCAAATAAATTTGGCATCTTTTTCCAACAAGCTAGACACAGAAAGAAGAATTTTTGAGAAGTCCATGATGAACCTCCTTGTGAGAAGCCTCAGATGCTCCAAGAATCGGGCTTTACAGCCTTGATATTAGCGGGGAAGGCGCTTTGAAATCAAGTCGATTTTTGCCTTATCAACTTCAATCCCTCTAAATAACAGCTCCCAAAGACTATTCTTCCGTCGACCATGAAGTGGCATTTCTCCCAGTTCAAAACTAGGTTTTTCTTTATACACCTGTGCATGACAGTTTCTAGGTTGATTAGGCATTCTTCAAAGCTCCCCCCGTAGACTATAATGTCATCCATGTAAACCTCCATAATACGCTCTACCAAATCACTGAAAATACTAAGCATACAACGCTAAAATGTGGTAGGGGCATTACACAGGACAAAGGGCATTCTTCTGTATGCATACGTGCCAAATGGGCATGTAAAGGTGGTCTTTTCCTGTCTTTCATGAATAATTTATTTGAAAAAGCATCCCCAATGAGCCATCCAAAGAAATGTAAGATAGCGGCTCATCAAATCCCTCCCAAGAAATCGATCCATGGCGGGCAGAGGGAAGTGATCCTTCGTCACTTCATTTAGCCTCCTATATCATCACATACCCTCCAACCTGTGGTAAGGCGGGTGGGCATCTCTTCCCCTTTTTCGTTACGCATTGTGGTTACCCCTGACTTCTTAGGCACCACCTGGGTTGGACTCACCCAGGTGCTATCTGATATGGGGTAGATAATACTAAATTGGCAAAGAAATTTTCCAATACTTCGCCCAACCACTTCTCGTAGACATGTGGGTTCAGCCTCTTTGTGGTCGCCATCGACTCGCTCCTCCTCTGTAGATGTGATGGGTGCAAACTTTAAGGCTAATACCCTTGATCGCATCTTCCACCTTGGTGGCTTGCTTGTTTCCTCCCTAGATGTGCAAGCAGACTACCCGTGAGGTGCCGAGCAAGGATGAAATGACAACTGGACACTGCTCCTGCTCTTCCAAATAGGCATATTTCAACTCCACAAGCAAGGGTTTGAGCTCCAATTTCTGGGGTTCACTAGTTCCTTCCTTAATTATCAAAGGCAGGATTTCTTGCTTTTTTCTCCATTGCCCCTACACACCTCATGTCCCGGGCTTCACGCCCTTCCTCGAACACTCACCGCCTTCGCCAACCGCTCCTCCGTTAGTCAGCCATTCCGTGATTGAAGCTCAATGACGTAAATCCTAAGCCATCTTCCACGAGCTGCATGCTTTACCAAGTGTATGTCGAAGTTCAAGGGTCAAGTGTTTCCAAAGGTGAGTTGCGTAATTACTCTCTGGCAATTGATAATCGCATCGAGGTGGCCAATAACGGGCCTCCTGCACGACAGACATACTAGCCCCCTGGCCAGAAGTTGGTTCTCAGATCAAGTACAACAAAATCCACTGGATAGTAGAATTTGTCCACTTGGATGAGAACATCTTCCACTGTCCCTTTTGGTATCTTGATGAATCTATCCGCAAGAGACAATGTGATGGAGGTGGGCTTTAGTTCTCCCAACCTGAGCTATTTGTATATCGAATAGGGGGGGAGATTCACACTTGCATCCAGGTCTAGCAGTGCCTTTTCTAAGCAAGTGCCTCCAATATTAACCGAAATGGTTGGACAACCCGACTAGACTTCACCGAGTCTTGTATCGGATGAGCAAGACTGACTTGTCAGCCAAAGAAGGCCTTCACAACATCCACTCTTTCACCGTACACAAATCCCAAAAAATTTTGCATGTGTGGGGACTGTTTGATCATGTCAAGGTGGGATGTCGACCTTTACTCGCCTAAGCACTTCTAGCATTTCAAATTCCGATTAATAAATTCTTCTTTTAGCTTCTTAAAGGTTTCGAGGAAAAAGGTGGTGTGCTATTTTTTCTCGCAAAGATGCTTGATCACCACCTCTCCCCTCGCTTTCAGTTTCTTCAAATTTTCCCCGCCCTTATCGCTTGGTGCTGGTTGTTTTCCGGAGCTCTTGCCACTTCAATATAGATGATTGCTCTTAACTTCATCCATCCACTCGCTCACCTGAGGAGCTCACTTCATGCAATCCCCTTGGATTTGGTTGTGTTTGAGAGGGGAAATTTCCCTTTTTCCTACACCGCGTCGTCGATACCTTGATATCGGTTTACCGCAGAAAGTTTTCTGATATTTTGGGAAATTTCATCTTTTGTAGTCAGTCATGCTTTCAGAAATTTCGAGTGTGTTGCCTATTTTCTTATCGAGTGTGCTTCCAATCGTAGTCAATTTTGATCATTCGGGCATTCACTTCCCCTTTTGTTCTTCCTCAGTTGCCCACCACCTTACTCAAGTTCATACATTAGTCAACCTGAGATGAAGACGGTGGTGGCCGTGGCTAGCCGAGGGATGACCCATGCCGTTGTTGTGTAGCAGAGGCACATTAGTGAGGAGGCTTTGGCTCTTTTGAGAGGCCTGGGTGGTTCCACTGGGATTGTAGGTATTGTTGTATGGGGTTGTGGCTGGTGGTTTGTATCGCCCACCCAGATTATTTGTCTACTGCCAAAGCTCCCGTCAAGGCATGCTGGGCAATGCCTCCTCTGTGCTCAAAGTGGACCGGGACAGCCAAGCTGCGGTTAGTTAGGCAAAGATGCCCTGGCCACCGTCGCACTCCTCATGCCGATTCCCCATTTCAAGCTCGCTCCAACCTCCTCGCTTGGGCGTGGACAGCTTTGCTTTTGTCTCCATGTCCTCTGAGAGCGAGTATATGCCCTCCCTTTGATTTGGTGGCGCCCCATCCCCGCCCGTCTCCCTGTGGATTCGCTCATCCCAGCTTTGGAGGGGTCTCGGGCCATGACAGTCAGGAAGTCCACATGGCTTCATCCGGATTTTACTCTCAGAAATCCTCCACACATAGTCTCCAATAACCGCTTCATGGCGTAGGACATTCATCATAGAAGGGGCTAGACCAAACAATCATGTATCAGCCGGTGTGGGCATGCACTCGATGGTTTCATATATCTCTCCTAAACATTGATAGAACTTCCTCATTATCATGGGCCGCAAATGTATAATTCCGCCTTCAAGTCGTTGGTCCCGTGTGCAATCGAAGAACTTTTCAAAACTCGCTGCGCCTCTCCGCCCCACCTGCATGGTCCTGCCTTAGGAGAATTAAGCCAAATTTTGGCCTTTAGTCTTCGGGAGGGTCAAGGTTAGCCTTCACCTTAAGGCATCCATATCGATTGCACTTCCACGGTGTTTCGGTAAACTTCCTCAAACTCCTGATGTGTGTGTATGGATTCTCATTTTCCATACCAGCGAAGGCCGTAATGGGGGGATACAATAGCAAGCCCGATAACTACATCTCGCGAGTACAATGCATGAGGTCGCACTCACCATGCTCCTCGTGTGGAGGCTCCATCCGGACACATTATGTCGGGATCGACTTCACACCCCGTTTCCGAGAAGACCGGTTCTCTCTAGTCTGCCTGCAATGTTTCTATCCCAATGTTGCATAAAGTCCTAGGAATACAACACAAAACATCGAGAAACCAAAAACAAGGCTACCAAAAAGAGTTATAGTTGGTCAAATTTTAGAAACAAATAAAACTGAGCATGCACGCGATAAATGATGCAATTTCTCGCAGAACCCGAATGGGGAATAATGGTAAAATAAAAGAATTATAATCACCAACACTTGTGATGTGGATCACAAGTTTAATAGCTTCTCACTCACACTTCGACACCATCCCCGACAATGGTGCCGTTTGATTCAAGCCACAATAGGTGCACCTGAATCAACAAAATTTCAGATCTGGCGATTCCCGCTATCGAAAGCGCGCAGCTACCGCAAAGAGAGCGGGCCTAAGGTCGAACTCTTCGTGGATGGGTTTTCTTCCCGCTAAATGAGTCATGTTTGATTGAAATTGTGCTTCACCTTGATTTGGGGTTTTGGGTATAAACAAAGAGGTTTGATATCTGCAAACTGTATAATTTGCAGAATAAACAGAAGGCAACTCTCAAGCTCGACCACCGGGCTTGGTGGTTCTAAGGTAATCAGAATGTCCCTGTCCTTTTCCTCGCGCCGTGATATGGCCCATAGTCATTTCCCGAGCCGAATCTAGGTTTGGCTATAAAAACTGAACCCTAAAAGTTCCTTCCTAGTATACAACATTTATGACCCATTAATGTTTCACAGCAGTTAAAACCATCCGCTGGATCTAACCTGCAGAGCTAATAAATGGAAACTAATTGAGCATCAATGGATCTAGCAATAAGTATCCACTGGACCTTGAAAGTTTGCCAAGTACCAACCACTCAAGGTACATCATAGATTAAACCCATGTGAGATGCGTAATTGATAAATGAATATAGATGTCTGCGGACACAGAGGATGTTGTACTACCTCCAAACTTTAACTCAAGGTCTCTCCTCTTCAAGATTTAGGAGATTTGAATGGTTAATCTTGAGTCATTATCCCAAAGGGAAGCTAAGGTGAGAAAACGCAGAAAGGGAGAGAAAGTGAAAGAAATGTCACCGGGCTGAAAGTCGAAGCTTTGGCACCAATTTTATTGATGTAATCTAAAACGGATGTTACATGAGCTGACCGAGCTTATATAGTGCTCGTGAGTCAAGAAATTACATAAAAGTATGAAAGAATTGTACTACATTAAGGGCATTTTGGTAAAAAGCCATGTGCAGTAGTCACTAAGTGGTTAATTCAACAGAACAAGGCAGCATCATGTAAAAATTCAAGTAAAGATGCAAATATTTCATACCGTGAAAATTTCGCACCGCCAGCAATTCAGCCAAAATTTTCCAATGCTACCTCCTCTCAGATAACAATCGCATCTCCGCTTTATTCATGCGCTTCAGCCTGCACTTCTGTGTTCTTCACATTTGAATTGGCTTTGAAAAATAGTGGTACACCTGGGCTTGCAAAACTACAAAAATATCCACAAATATGATTAGTAGCATAGCCTGACCTCGCTGTATCAATCGGGTTATTTAAGTTGATTAGTACACAAAAAGTTAAATAAACCCGCAATAAACAAGCCTCAAAACAAAGACTATTCGGGGCACTAATCACTGTAGTTAATAACATAACGAACTGGCTTCAAATCATGTACATTTGTAGGGCCTCAAGTTCAATCTGAAACTTAACCCAAAAGACCAGTCTGATAGGTGGGGGAACCCATCAGACTTAAGTACTACTCCACAATCTTATGTGGAAGCGATGCGATCAGATAATTCACATCCCTTGAGGTCGAACGTTCGCGAATGACATTAACTCTAAAGCGCTCACACTTTTGACTAGAATTTACCCGAACCCACTTTAAGACCGGTACTTTCCTAGGTAGCTCTCTCTTGCTAGTTGCTACGTATCATCTCTCAATAAAAGCACCAATGATAGGGCCTCAAACTCAATTGGAGAGCCCAACTCAAAAGATCGGCCTAATAGGTGGGAGAACCTATCAAGCCTAAGTACCACTACACAATTTTATGTGGAACCGATGTGAGATCGTATCAATTCCAATTCTATAGCATATTGACGACGATTGATTTGATTTATTATTGCTAATCGAAAATACTTTACTCGTCTAAATCGCCCTCATACAAATAAACGTCGCACCAAGACGATAACAACCAAAATGTCGCACCAAGAAGACAATAATCATATGTCACGCCAAGACGACGACCAAAACACGAAACAAATAAATTAGAACCTAAATCTTTTATAATAACCACTTTATTGAGGAATAAAATTATGGAAAGAGGTGTAAATGAGTGATTTCAAACCAATAATGACTAAAAAAAGGCTAACAGAGAAAAAGCTCAAAGAAAAAAAGGCTAAGGGATATCAGGAATTTAATGTCGTCAAACATTAAGATGTGAACATTTAGGGCTAAAAATGATCGTCGATGTAAAACTCGGGAAAACTAGAAATTTTCAAAAAATGGCAAAATAATAATAATAATAATAAATTCCCATAATGGTTCATGGAAACACAGAAAATTCTCACATATCTTTGAATTGGCCAGAAGCAGTTTGCGTCGTTAAATTATCTCGCGAGGAAATCTAGTGACAGTTTATTTGGTCACGAGGCAGTCGGAATATTTTCACGATTTTACGGGTGATAAATCATGATGACTTGAGACGAATTTTATGAAAGTATTAGAAATTCGAAAAAATGAAACATTTAAGTTCATTTAAAAAATAAATTGAATTGAAATAAATAAATTGTTTTGGGAGTGAAACGGACTGAATGAAAGATGAACACATATTAAAAAAATAAAAATAAAAGGATAAAAAGTCAAAAGGAAATGGAAAAAAAAGAAAAAAAAGAAAGATATGGAGAGTAGAGCGAGAATACAAGGAGAAGAAGATTTTTTTTTAGTTTCTTCCCAAGATCTGCGGTCGGGATCATAGGTTTCATCGGGCCAAAGGTAAAGTTGTGGTCCACGCCGAGAGCTACCGTGAATACCAAAATCTTGGGTTTCGTCAAACTCTCCCACGATGAGAGAAATTTCTTGCTTAAATTATTTCTAACTAAGGTCATTTAATGGCTTGGGATTTGTAGGCGTCGTGAGAGGCGTAAATTTAAGTCCCAATTTTTGGGATTGAGTGTAGAAATTTTTAGGAATTTTCAAAAATTTTCGAGACTATTTTCGAATGGTCGAAATTTGAATTTTGGGATTTGTTTTCCGGACAGTCCGGCGAGTTTTGAGTGTTTTGCGCGATCCTAGGCGTGTTGAGGTTTGGTTTTGATCCCGGGACTGATGTCTTCGGGTTTTGTTGTGTATTTTGGTATCACAATAATTCGGTGACAAACCGTGAAGGGACCAAGAGGTGCCCTGTTTTACATGAGTCCGAGATTTAGACCATTTTGTGTGTTATTGTTGGAAAAAAATAAATAATATGTTGTTGTGTGTAAAAATCATGTTAATAGGTGTTTGCGTGATGTATTAACATGAAAATTGTGATAAATGTAAATTATATGTAGGAAATATAATTATCCGGAATTTATAAATGTTGCATGTAGCATGACATCGCATGAAATGGCATGATTGCATTTCATATGCACGGTCACATCGCGTCGAGTCGGGTGTGAGTGAATGGTTGGGGTCGACACTGTGTTTGGTGTTTGACCATGGTAAATTGACAATGTGTTGGTGTTCGATGTATGTCGTGAGGACATGGTTAAATCGACACTGTGTTTGGTGTTTGATGGTGAGCTCAGTAAAATGGGACAACGTCGAGTGAAACTCACGGTTGCATGACATGAAATGCGTGTAAATGGGTGAAGCAAGTAGGGATAGACACCCCTCAGGTGAAAAACCTGGTATATGGTTTAGACATAAAACCGTTGGTGAAAGCCCGTAAAAAATGTTGTATAGGCGTGCGGCGTCCTACGGTGAGAACCGGAAATCCGTGGCCCATAAATGCATAACACACAGTACTTGGTAAGGAGATAAGTAGGCATTGGGGGTATCCAAAGTGTCTAGAATTACAAAACAAAAAGCTTTTGTTTTGGAAAGAATAGGCGGGGCAGCCATAATGAGTTTTCACACTTAGTTGCGAGGGTGTGAGGGAGTCGTCGGGACTCGGGTTGTGGACATGAGAGTCTGTTCGTTCATAACATTATTATATAAATTAGTATTTATATGGAATATGATTTGATGTTTTATGTATGTCATTGCATGTATAATTAGGCGGGGAGTAGCACTTGTAGGAAAAATTTTCTATTGAACATTGCTCACCTTGTCATGGAACCCCCTTTCAAGTACAGGGGTTGTACAGGGAGACGACATTTCGGCAGGCGAGTGATTATGAAGGGGCGGAGTGATTAATAGTCTTGGTATTTCCTTTGTAAAAAGTATTTTGTATAAAAGCATAGTTACTAAATTCTTTTAGGACTATTGTCTAAATAGTCGAGTATGTAATTGTGGTAAGAGGGTCGTGATAGGACTCTTACGGACTGTAATTAAGCGTTTTATTTTCATATTTTAGATTTAAATGTAAATGAATGGGTCCCGGTAAAAGGGATATATATATTGGGGATAAGGGCCGGTTGGACTCTTATGGGGTGTCACATACATTGAGATGGATGACTATGATTGTCTTGTGCATCTGAGTTATATGTTGGGTAGAGTTCCCCGAAGAAAGTAGACTCTATCAGATTTTTTTTAAAATTATGGATCTCGATCGTATTTATGATGGTGTGGCATCGAGTTACCACGACACCCACCGGTTTAGGCGGTTGACGGGTTGTCGGCGGGACCCGGTTGGGGTGTGCGACGGTGTCGAGCTTGGAGTTTAAGATTACCCAAGGCACGGATAGGGCATAGTCTGATACCCGACTTGTCCACGGCTTAATGTCAGAGAGATGGGGTTAACGATTACCTGGGCTCGGGTGGGGTATCACGGTGTTTGGATATTGGCTTTGTCATAGCGAGTATCGAGAGTGGGGTATACAAATACCTGGGATTAGTGGGCATGGGTGTAGAGACACGGCATTGTGTGCATTGATTGTTTGTGTTGTGTGTTGACGGGAAATGTATTGTGTTTATGTGTTGCTAGTATGTGTGAATTTCGAGCGAAATCACATTAAGGAGGAAGGAGAATGTAAAACCCGGGAAAAATTAGAATTTTCAAAAAAAATGGCACAATGATAATAACAATTATAATAAATTCACATAATGGTTCGAGGAAGGCCTAAAAAATTTTCTAGATCTCTGAATGATGAAGCAGTTGTCTTGAGTTAAGTGGAGTCTCGAGAAATCTAGTGACTTAGAAAAGTTTCATCGAATTCTGAGATAGTTGGAATATTTTTACGATTTTCTGAATGATAAATCACCAGTAACTTTAGGGACAAGATTTTTACTAAAATCTTGGAAGTCAATAAATGACTTGAGCTAAGTTCATTTAAAATAAATTGAATTGAAAAGAAAAAAATTATTTAGGGGTAGAAACGAATCTAAATAAAATATGGACACATGTTAAAAAAAAAAAAAAGATAAAAAGTCGAGGAAATGGAAAAAAAGACGGAGAGGAGGTGAAATCTTAGGGAGAAAGAAGATTTTTTTCTTTCTTCTCTTCTCTTTAAGATACGGAGTCGGATCGTAGATTTTTGTCGGAAGTAAAATGAGTGGTCCCACGCATCAAGAGCTACGCGTGGGTACCAAAATCTTGGAGTTTCGTCAAACTCCACGAGTTATGAAATTTTCTTATTTAGGTTATTTCTAACCTAAAGGTCATTTAATGGCTTGGGATTTGTTTAGAGGCCGTAAACTTGATCCCGAAATTTTTGAAATTTGAGTGTAGAAATACAAGAATTTTAAATTTATTTTGGTTGATCTAAGTGAATTCGGGGTATTTTCGAACTGATCGGATAAGTTTTAATTTGTTTTGGGCAATCTGAATTGTGTTGAGGTTTTGGTTTGATCCTGGGGCTGTCCTCGGGTTTGTTATTAATATTTTGGTATCCACCGGTAATTGATAATGACCGTGAAGGGACCAAGATGTGCCCTGTTTTATATGGGTCCGAGATTTGGACCATTTTGTGTGTTATTGTTGGAAAAAAAATAAATAATATGTTGTTGTGTGTAAAAATCATGTTAATAGGTGCTTGCGTGATGTATTAATATGGAAATTGTAATGAATGGAAATTATATGTAGGAAATATAATTATCTGGAATTTATAAATGCTGCATGTAGTATGACATCGCATGAAATGACATGATTGCATTTCATATGCATGGTCACATTAAGTCGACTCGGGTGTGAGTGCATGGTTAGAGATTACGACCTTTGTGTTTGGTGTTCGACCATGGTAAGTCGGCCATTTGTGTTGGTGTTCGTGTATGTCGTAGGGGACATGGTTAAATCGACACTATGTTTGGTGTTCGATGGTAGGCTCAGTAAAATGGGACAACGTCAAGTGGGAACTCCACGGTTGCATGACATGAAAAGTACGTGTGTAAATGGGTGAAGCAAGTAGGGATAGACACCCTCTCAGGTGAAAAACATGGTATATGGTTAAGACACAAAACCGTAAGTGAAAGCCTATAAAAAATGTTATATAGGAGTGCGGCGTTCTGCGGTGAGAACCCGAAAATCCGTGGCCCACAAATGCATAACACACAGTACTTAGTAAGGAGATAAGTAGGCATTGGGGGTATCCAATGTGTCTAGAATTACAAAACAAAAAGCTTTTGTTTGGAAAGATCGAGTGGGATGCCCTGTATTGGTTTTCACACTTGGCATTGCAAGTATGAGGAAGTCAGTCGGGACTCGAGTTGTGGGCATGAGGAGTCTCATCATGCATGTACGAACATTATATAAATTACATTATTTATGAAATATGATTTGATGTTTATGTATGCCATTGCATATACATTTAAGTACAGATTAGCCCTTGTAGGAAAAATTTTCTCTTGGGCACATTTGCTCACTCGTCTTGGGACCCCTTTTCGAGTGCATAGGGTGTACAAAGGGAGAGCCCAGTGCCGATGAGACCGTGTTATGAAGGAGGTCGATGTGTGGCCTTGTTATTTCCTTTGTAAAATGTATTTGTATAAAGAAATTGTAACTAAATTCTTTTGGAACTATTATTGTCTAAATAGTCGATGTACTAATTGTTAATAGTAAGAGGTCATGATCAAATAACACGATTTGTAATTAAACATTTTATTTTCATATTTTAGATTTAAATGTGAATAGATAGGTCCGTCAAAGGATATATATATTGGGGATATGAACGGTTGGATCACGTAGGTCAATACCATACATTGAGACCCTGGATGAGTTATGATTATACTGTTATACATGTTGTATGTTGGGTAGAGCTCCCCGAACAAAGAAGACTCTATCCAATTTTTTTTTTGAAATTATGGATCCCGATAAATGGGACATGATGATGTGACGTCGGAGGTTACCTGACGCCACGGTTTTCACGGGTTAGCGGGTTGTCAAAGGACCCAGTTTAGGAGTGTCACAGTCGATTAGTTAGGTAATCAAAATCAATTGAAGCCTAATTTATGTCTATGAGCTTTGGATTCAAAAGTGAAAGAGAGGTTATCCGGTTGTTAACTTTAAGATCTCGTGGGATTAGTCGAGGTGTGCACATACAAGCCCGGGCAACCACGATTATCAAAATAAGTAAACGTTTTGAAGACAAGTTTTGATTAAACTAAACTATCATCCTGTCAGTTGAAGAAATCAAGTCGGTTCTGGTTCCATCTTGATCTCTACAATTTGGGTTTGTGTTGTTTGATTGCTGAGAAAGCTATGTGGAGAAAGAATTTGATTGAGTTGTTATTTTTTGATTTATTTGGATGGCGAATGTTGTTTTGGCGGTGTGATCTTGAAAATTGATGTTGAGGACATCAGTTTTGAGCAATCAGTGGGTTGGCTTTGGTTCTCACTTATTTAAGAAATGTGTTAGGGTGGATCAATCTTTTGTAAAATATATCTTTTGAAAAAATGAATAAAAAAAGAAGAAAAGAAACAACCTACTATTTCATAGGGAAAAGAATCCAAGATTTTAAATTGACTAATTCTTTCTTTATAGTTTTTTGGTTTTCAAAGAGAGTTCTAAATTTTTTTTCTTTTTAAAGAGAAATTTCATTGATTTAAATCAATAATACATTACATCTAAACACGGACGCGTCCACGCTTATTACCATGCACTCTCTCTCTCTCAGGTGGGGGACCATGCCGTGACGTGGATTTTCGAACGTGAATTGTGTGCATTGGTAATGGGAGTAGTCGGGTTGACGGGTGTGCCTTTGACTATGAGGAATTGTGTCGGATAAGGAGCTTTTGATGTGAATAGTATATTTTGAGTAAAAAATGCATAATTTATTTTGGTTTCAAAAATGATTAAATTAGTGTGTTTAATCATTGAAAGTAAGTGACATTGACCGTCATTGGACGATGATGTTTGTAAATTTTAAATTCAATCGCCATGGTGACAATGATGACTATTGGATGATTAATTTGCCGCGGTATCATTTACAACGACATTGAAGAAAAATTGGTCGATAATTTGATCTGAGCCGTTATTCGCAGGCCATTGAACTTAATTAAATTTGGTGTTTTGATATTTCAATCACTGATTAGAAAGCTCATACCTAAAACATTTCTCTTTCTTCTCTCTCATATGGGTCTGCAGTTCCACTGTGAAATCTATTGGTGGTGAACTAATTGCAAGATGTAATCAGAGAAACAAATGTTATACAAATTTCAATCCAACGGCAACAGATAAAATGATGTAGATGGCAGCTGCAGCGAGGATGATGGGCAGCAACGGTAGAACTACTTGGCGGCAAAGATGATCGTAGAGAAGGTGTATGCGTGTAGAGCGTGCGGCTTGGCCCAGTGTGGTGTGGAGGCGGCGGTAGTGTAACAAATGCTTATGCACGTAAACAATAGCTGGAATCTGATGATCTAAGAACGTGTCGAGGATGAGGTGTGTAACATCATTAGGAATTTATTTCCCTGGGGATTCTTGATCCTTGAGCCAGGGAGTGCGGATCGGGGGGAACGACAAGAGGAGCGATACTAGTAGAAAGGAAAATAGGATGAAGAATATCCATTTCCAAAGCTAGTCTCCATTTGATGTTATAGGTAAAATTATGGTCGTTGGCCATTAAGAATAAGAATTAATTTGAAACATTACGAATTAAATGCAAAATTAATTGTAATAATTAATCATGACATTCACAATTAAATAAAAAAAATTAATTAATAATTAAACTAGATTATGAATTAACACATTTAGTTATTAAATTTGAATTCAAAATCTAAAAAACCTTGTCTTTGTTGTGTTGGACTAGCTTTTGTTTTTGTTTTTATTGAAACCCATTGTTTACAACAATCCTCCACATTTTCAAGAAAGAAAAACTTTTGTATTTGAAACATATTGTTTGGAATATGGAAGAAGGTGTTAATGCCTTCTTTGGTGTTCGATAAACTGTAAACAAACATAGATGAATAGGTTTAACTTACAGACATTGGTGGAAAGCTTATAGCTTCTATGTAGACGAGTAATAGTAAATTAGAGACCTTATCATCGGCACCACATCACAATTCTTCTTCATTCAACGGATTGTCTTGTGATTAGACCTGCGCATGCTGTTTAATTCATAAGTGCTCTAGAAATCTTGTCATACCACTTAATAGAATGGCCCCCTCCGCATATATAGGTGATTTCATCAAATACATCTTTGCATTTATAGTACCACCCATAAGGGATATGAAATCATTAAGAATGATAATCAGCCTCTCAAATTGCTACATTCTAGCACCATAATCACACACCATAGGGAAAGATCATTTGTTGGTGCTAGCGGGTTAACAAGTGACTTGTTGTGCCTTATGAACCTTCTTCATGGGATCTCCCGATCACAAGGTTGGGTTATCTTTGGTAATCTCATATTGGCTTAGAGATCTAATTTCCACTCGATGTTTCCAAATTAATTTTCTTCCTAAAGGCTTAGTCAAGGATCGCGAATTCATATGACTTTACATAATCAATGGAAATGATTCCATCTTTCAACAGTTGTTTCACTACCTCATGTCTTAGACGAATATGTCTGTTTTTCCCATTAAACGCTTTATTCTTTGCGATCGATATTGCTGCTTGGAAATCACAATGCATAGACACCGAAGGTGTTGGTTGCATTCCCAAAGGAATTCCTGATAGGAAGTTCTTTAACCACTCAGCTTCTTTACCCGTAGATTCAAGAGCTATAAACTCTGATTCCATGGTAGAAGTAGCAATGAGGGTTCATTTAGATGATTTCAAGCTAAACACCACCTCCCAAATTAAGGAACATAACCCTCGTGGATTTTATCTCATCCCGAATCAGTCAAGTTAACATCGTTGTGTCCTTCCAGCACAGTGAAATCAACATATAGGATCTGTGGTTAAGTGGTACACCAAGTATTTCATTAGTCTAGCTAATGCACTCTGTGACCATTATTGGGATTAGTATGTGTATATTTACTTAATGTCACACCTTGCATATGCTTTGTCGAGGTCTAGAAAAGTTCATTAAATGCATCGGACTCCCGATAATCTGTGCATACTCGACGACCTGGGATCACCTCTATTTTTCATTAAATGAGTGTTTGCATCATAAGGGTACTCACGGGGTTGTCAATGTCTGAACCTCTTAGTATTTTCTCAACATAATGTTGCTTGTGATGGCATTATGCTATCACCACGTCCTTATGATTTTCACACCTAGAAATGACCTTAGCTTAAGCGTATCTTTCTTATTGGCTTGGCCAGGCTAAATCTCTTGGTACTGTGTATATACTCGGGCTAGTGCCAAGATCAACATATCATCTACATCTGATACAATGATTACACATTCTTTCCTATCTTACTTTGTATATACACACATCCATATGAGATAAAAGCCCGTTTTCAACAAAGCATTATCAAATTTCTCATTCCACTATTTAGGTGCTTGTTTTAAACCATATAGAGACTTGTTTAATTTTGCAAACATATTTCTTTTCGGGTGTATCGGCCTTGAGTTGTAACATGTAAATTCTTTATCCAAATCCCATTTAAAAAAGGCCGTTTAACATCCATTTGATGGATAAAAGTTTATGAATTGAAGCGAATCAATTAAAATATGAATGGAAAAGATCTATTAACATGAAGCGAAATGTGTGAAAATAGTTAATATTTTGTTTTGTAGAAAAACCCTTGGCTACTAACCTAGCTTTGTATTTTCAATGGAACCATCTCTGGAAAGTATTTTCTTTGAAAATCCACTTGTAACTAATAGGTTTTGCTCCTGAAGGTAAATCGACTAACTCCCACGTTTGATTCTTTAAAATAGAGTCAAGCTTAATTTTAATGACTTCTTTCCAAAGTAATGCGTCAGAGGAAGAAATCGCTTCAAAATAAGAGGACGGTTCATTTTCAATTAAGTATAAAAATCATCTCCAAAGGAAACCTCTTTTCTTCGTCTCTTACTCCTTCTCAACTCATCATGAGAGCATTCCATATCATCCACACTAGTGGGCACATGCTCATCATATGATTTTTCAGCATCCACAATTGTGGGTGTATGAGAAATTTGTTCAAAAAGTGGGAAAATGTGTTCAAAAATTCGGCATTTTTTGTCTCAATAATAGTGTTACTTTCTAGAACATCACTTTTCAAAACTAGAAATCTATAAGCTGCACTATTACTAGCATACCCGATAAACATCTGTCGAAGTCTTTGACCTTATTTTCCTCTTTTAGGATCGATGCTAACCTTGACAAGACACCCCACACTTTCAAATATTTAAGGTTAGGTTCATGACATTTCCATAACTCATAGGGTGTTTTACCAATTTTCTTGTATGGAATTTTATTTTGTAGATGACATGCAGAGAGTATGGCTTCACCCCACATATTGTTAGGTGCTGAAGCACTAACAAGTAGAGAATTCATCATCTCTTTAAGAGTCCTATTTTTTCTTTTAGCAACTCCATTTGACTCGGGTGAATAAGGAGGAGTCACTTCATAAATTATTCCTTCCTTTTCACAATAATCATTTAAATGGATGTATTCGCCCCCTCTATCAAATCAAATCCTTTTGCTTTTTCTATCAAGTTGATTTTCTACTTCAGCTTTATAGCTTAAGAACATGTCAAATGCTTCATCCTTACTTCTAAGTAAGTAAATTCTAGCAAACCTAGAATAATCATCAATAAAGGTTACATAGAATTTCTTACCTCCCCTAGTCATGGTTTGTTTTAAATCTCTAGATCAGAATGAATAAGTTAATAACTGTTTCTCTAGTCTTTGACTATGTCTTTTAGTTAACTTAGAAGTGACACATATTTGGCACTTACTTAAGCCTGAATAATCAGTATTATTGATTAGGCCTAGAGTTTGCATTTTCTTAATATCTCCATTACTCACATGTCCTAATCTAGCATGCCATATATCATACGAATCAA
>JAEQBH010006927.1:0-103282 GCA_016808115.1 Tetrastigma voinierianum | reverse complement strand
GAAAATATCGTAATATTTTATTTGCTACTTCAAATCAAATTTATTTATTTTCACTCATCAAACTCTAATGTAGGCTATTCTTGAACCTGAAAACAAGGTTATACTCCCATCAAAACCAATTACCACTTTATTATTGAGTGACAACCTTCATTTACTAATTAATGCCAAACTTACGCAACTTTAAACACGCCTCTTGCCACCATACGACGCTGTTTTTCGACTTAACGTCAGTTCGACAGTTTTCAAAGATTGTTCGTTTGTTTTTTTAAAATTTTCACGACTTATCACGAATTTTTTCAATGTAAATGGTAATATTCTTACTTTTTTCTATTCAAAAAGTCATTTTTCACAAAATAAGAAAAACTCAATCATCGCTCTAAACAAAAAGTTAATAACTAAGCAATATACACTACCAGCATTTACACCGAGGCTGTGAATGGCTAATCCCTATCCCACCTCCGCTTGTTTATTTTTCAATTCCCAAACTTGTCTCATTTAAAAAAATTAAACAGATAGGGCTGGAGATTGAAAATTCCACCACCCTCAAGCATTTTATTTTTGCTTTTATTTTTTAATTTTAATTTTTGGTATTTGTTTTTTATTTTTATTATATTAAAATTAATATTTTTCATAAAAATAAAAAATATTATATTTTTATATATTATTTATTAAAAAACATCATAATAATAATTATTTATATTAAAGTATAAAAATAAAATAAAAAAATTATTTTTTAAATATAATCGGCACAAGCTTATTATTATTATTTTATATATATGGTTCATATTGTTTCATTCACTGCTTATACCCGAAACACTGTATTTTTTCGCCACTTTATTTTAAATTAACTTAGCCCAAGCCATTTCCCGACTTTCGGTGATTTTAAAAATATCGGGTTTCAGAAATACCAACAACTTATCACTTAAAATCAAAAATTTTCGCTTGTCTTAGAATTTAATTTAAAACTTTCTTTATAGGTCACTAGGATTTCACGAGACGAATTTAACTACAAATTGCTTTTGGCCATCCGAGATCTGTAGACTTTATGTTCTCCACAACCCTTACGATAATTTATTATTTTTATTAACATTTTACTCATTTTTGAAAATTTCAATTTTCTCGTGTGCTCTTTGCTGTAGAACAATACTGAACCCGCATATTCAAAATAAACTCAAAAACCCGTTAAAACCCGATTGTAAATTAAATTAAACATACAGATAAAGAATGTACTTGACTTTAACTGCAAAATAATCCGGTCTCATCATCCCTACTCACTACCTAACGTTAAAAACAACAACTTAATACTTCCTATCATGTCAAGGCCCGAAGATAAATTTCAAAAGCTTCTATTCAAGACAAGAAAAACAAACACCAATGCAAATCTCATTTACCCTCAATAGTTGCTCGATCTATCACAAATGCCATAAGCTCTAAATCCAACTTAACCTGTCATCCTATTTCTCCTAGTATTATATAAAGAGCTCATTTAATTAATAAATATGTTAAAATCATGAGATCCCTTAATCTAAAACTGATAATATTCATGAAACGATCAATCTGATTATACGAACTGTACCAAAGCACCACCGTACTTAGCTTGAACTGGTCAGAATTGGGGTAACATCCCGACTAAAACGCCGGCTGCAGCCTTACAAGGTTTTTAAAGGGCATACAGGGTATGGGGAATGGGAATGAAATGGAATGGTGATGGGGTGGTAGTACAAGTAGGCCCATATGAAAGCCTTCCAAATCCTCACAAACGGATCCTTCTGCAGTCATTAATTCAATCTCCTGGCCAGCCTAGACTCCTTCCACACAAGCGCGTAGCCCAGAAATGATTAATCCCAGTCAGTAGTCAATGAGGAGCAGAAGAATTTTTACTAGTAATACTTAATTTAACAAAACAAAAAGGTATGGGTGTGTGGAGAATAAAACATAAAAACACATCCACAGCCCATCCAAGGCCCATGAGCAAGAAAAAGAGAATCCAAGAAGAAAGAGAAGGAAAGGAAAGATGGGAGTGTCTTTGCAAAGCTTAAAAAAAGGTCTCATCCAAACAAGTACTTAAAGACACACCACCTCCAACCAAATTCGGTTTTTCTACACTTTCTTTTTTCTTTCTTCTACTGTCCCATTAATTCATAGAAGATAGAGTCAGGCCATACACCACCTTACCAAGTTATCAAATACTAATACTCTCCTCCCTCCCCTCATCCCAAATCCAAACAAAGCTCAAACAAAAAGCAAAACAAAGGGGGGAAAAGAAAGGGGAAGGTCTCTGCTTTGGGGATCAAGTGCAACTATCAAAGCTGTATTGTATAGTGCAAAAATATTGCTGCATCTGCTTCTACCCACCACCCCAAAAGCCCCCAAAAGACATGCCTCCATTACATTAATCTTTCTCACCACCACCTCCTCCTCCTCCTCTTCCACCACCACCACCACCATCAGTATTGTTAGAGATAGAATTCTAGACTTCTAGTACTGAGCCAAGATGATTAGTTTATCAGACTTCTACCATGTCATGACTGGGCAGGTTCATCTTACGTGGCCAAGCGATCTTAGCTTATGGGTCTGTGAAATGGTGTAAAGATCTTCACTCTGACCAGTGCTCCGGGCATAAACAGATTTGTTGCTCTTGTCGTTCCTTCCTTCTCTCTTTCCACTTCATCTCCACCAACGACCCTTATGCCATGAACTTGAGATTCGTAGCCAGCGATACCCTTCAGAAGCTTATAGTCTTGGTGAGTTAGCTGTGTGAGTAATGAGCAAAAGGGGTTGTTTGACGGACAATAACACTCTTCACTTTCACCTTCCAAACACTGGTGATGGGCATTCCTTACTGGGAAGGGAATGTATGCGGGGAGTTCTGAAGCTTAATGGTCCAAATTGTTGTACTTCAATGCATTTATATGGTACACTTGATGTTGTTTCCTCGTTTGAATATAGAGGAGCAAAGATGCTCATATCTGAGCAGTTCCCTGATACTGCTGGCTCGATTGTTTCCATCCATGTGGATTCTGATATCATGTCGTTGGATGGAAGGCAAGCCTTGGAAACTGAGGCTGAAATCAAGGAGGACGGGAAACTTCATGTCACTGTAAGAAAATCAAATGCTTCAAGATCAGATATATTCTCCAGAAGGTCTCAGGGATTGTCAGTTCACCAATTCCTCGCCCATCCAATCTACAAATGCAGAGATATACTTTGCAGTCCTCACGAAACCCAACTCCAAGAGGGTCTAGTTTCAATCACACTGATTTCTACTCCATGGTCGCCGGCGGCGGCCGGAATTCGAACTTCGGTGCTTCCGACGTCTACGGACTGACCACTTCCAGAGGCCCAACACCGAGGCCTTCAAATTATGAGGAAGATAGTGGTAACAACAACAAGATCAGATTTCACTACCACGGTCAGGGTGGGGCCCATTATCCGGCGCCCAACCCTGGCATGTTTTCGCCGACTGGAACGGCACACTGCCGTCGTCCCTGCCGCCGCGCAAAGAAGCCTTAACGGCCAGGCTCAGCCAGCTGGACGAAGGGGCGAGGGATCTTCATATGTTTGTTTGGAGTTCCGAGTGCTTCTCCGTTTCGGATGTGTTTGGGGCATGAATATAAATAATGATCAGGTCGTCAAGGAGAGAACGCAGCTCCTCCCGGAAAAGGTAGTTTTGAATATTATTAATATTTTTAGATTTGGATAATTTTTCTGATGGGTTTGGAATTTTCAGTGGAGGGTCTAGAGAAAATCAAGAAGATTACTTGAGGAGAGATGATTTCAGCTTTGGAAAGTCCCTGGAGTTTTAGCCCAAGAGATGACGAACCATGAAGGTGAAAAAGTGGGGGATGGAAAAGCAAAAGCCATGCCTCTAGCTAGCGTGATGACTAGGCTCATCCTGATAATGGTTTGGAGAAAGCTCATCAGAAACCCCAACACTTACTCAAGCCATAGGAACTGAGTTTGGTCTCTAGTTCATTCAGGTTTTGTCTGATCTAATCATCCCCCTTGTTAACCCACAAATTTTAAAGACTTTACCAAGTTTGCTTTCATTTTTATTATTTGAACTTGTTAGTTTCAGCTTCATTTTTTTACTTTTTGACAACATTTTTTTATGGGTTTTGTAGGTGGCATGTTCAGATGCCTGTCATTATAGAAAGTCCATTTCCATACTTGTTTAGATATAATGGCACATGTTCAGCCTAGGTCAGACTTAAATCAAAATTTTTTCTCTCTCTCTCCACCCTTTCCCAGAACTTTTTCTGATTTCCCCCATTTTTCAGAATTAACTTTCAAGAAAGCAAACAAAGTGGAAAGGCAAAGGTACAAACAAATTGTTTCATAATAACATGTCTGCATCTTTCCATGAAAATGTTTGATTGAGATGGTATGGTTGGGGCTGTGGGGTGATGATGAAAGGTGTTTCAAAGTGACCTGACAATGTGTCGTGTAAAAGAGATGCACTGATTAATATAGGTCGGATTCATACTTGCAAACCATGATCTATGTGAGCATGTAGAAACTTAATGTAGTTTTACATAATAAGATCCCTTTTTACAGGCCCTGAGCTGTCATGTGGCAGCTGTTCCATTGCTGTTATTCTCAGACTCTTCCCATTGCCATTGTCCATTATTCCCCTCTCCCTTTCTCTTTCTTTAATTTCTCTCTTACTTGCTTGCTTGCTCTCTGATAATAAACTTTTAATCTACTTTAACTCTCTCAACCTTCACTCACTTTACATCCTTTCTTCTTTTAAAAAGAGAAACACAAATTGAGATTTGTCTTCAGATAAGTTTTTTATTATTTCTTTCAATTTCCTGTCAAAGACCACACAGTACCCACCTTTATTTAATACATACTTGAAAATATCAACAAAATGCCACAGGCAGCCAGAAACAAAACCACATATTAGATTAATTAACTCTTAAACCTAAATATGTGTCTACTTTGACCACTGTCCATTGTCATTATTTTTCCACAGCTTGGATTGATAAACTAATTTTGAAAAATAGGTGTGCTTATCATAATGAATTGTGCCTTGTCTATAGTTAATATGTTGCACTGATATTCAGCATAGGGTGAGTATATTTTCAGCTTGAAACACAAGATTTTGCTTATTTTTGTTTTTCAACCTTCTTTTCTAAAGTGTGGTTGAATGAAATGCAGAGTCATATTTGGGATGTTAATTGCATTGCCCATTACTCTTGTTCACTAAGGATTTACTGTGAATATAAAAGAGGAGGATGCAAAGAAAGCTCAGTCAGTCAGGTCAAGTGTCCATTGCTGCATCAGAAACCGACTAAACCAGAAGGAAGATGCTGAAGAAACTGGACCATGATAACTTTTTCTTATGGATTGTCTTTTTAGTAAAGTTGTAAAATCATGTTTGTAGTCAATTTATATTAAGAAAAAAAAGAAAAAATCTCTCTAGTTAAGTATAATTTTCTTCCTTCTATTCCAAGAATTTATTTTAGTTCAAAGCAAAGAGAAATAGTAAGTGGCTGATGATGATGCCTGTACTGACTATAACGATCTTATGTTTGGCCTCCAAGAATCTTGTTAGTTCTAGTTGGGTTTTGAAGAGGATATGTTTAATTCCTCATGGCCCTTTGATGTGCAAAAGATCAAATGTAGGTGATGGTTAACTCAAATGTATGGATGTATATATAACATCAGTGTGTTTGTTCATGGATTTGAGGTTGGGTTTTATTTGATATCATCAATTGACTTTGATCATCCTAATTTGTCGCCTTCGTAAAGTAATCTTATGCTAATTCTTCCGTTTAGTTTTAATAAAAATGGTTTATTTTCCTTTTCATTTGAAGAGAATGAAATGTAGGGACATGGTTAAGACAAAGGATGTATACTAAGGGGTAGTCCAAAGGATTTGTGCTCAAGATTTAATTTGTTCATAAGTAAATCCTTGATCAAGCATAATGTTGTCACACCCAAAAAAGTAGGTAGCCTATGGATACCCTCTCTTACATACACCACTTTTTGTTTGGTTTCCTAGAATCTTTTTGCACAAGTGAGATTTAAAGTGGATATAGCTTGCAAGTGCCTTTAGCTCTTTTCACTTGAAGACAATTTAATGTAGTGTCATGGTTAAGGTAAAGGAACACACAAAGTACATGTTTCATTGATTTGAGGGTTCATGTTGATTTTATTAACATAACAAACTTTGATCAAACTATAGTTGTCACTTTTATAAAGTATTTTGTTTTTGTATTAGACTTTTAGATTAGTTTCACACTAATCTTTCTGTTTGGTTTGGCTTCAGTTTTAGTAATGGTTTTGAATTTCCTTTTACTCATGTGGATATCTATTTCTACTCTCATGAATTAAATACAAGTTAAGTAATGAATCTTATAGATTGATTTCAAACAACTGCTTTTTGATATAAACATCAATTTTTGACATTATATACCTAGCTGGCACTAACCCTGCTTTTTCCTCATGCCAGCTATCCAACCCGTAACTATCGAAATATATTTCATTGGGGATTTCAAACTACTTTATTATTATACATCTTTATTTTTATTTTGACTTTTACTCTATTCTATTCTCATACACTAAATGCTAAATAGCAGTGCTCCTAAAATGATTTCAAACTAATTTCATGGTTTGTTTCCAAGAATCCTACTAATAGAAGATGGGATTTGAAAGTGATATGTTTGGGAGAAAGGCCTTTGGTTGGTTTTCTTTTGACTTGAAGATAATTAAATTGTGTAATGTAGGGTCATGGTTAAGGCAAAGGAGGCTAGAAAGGGGGGCACATAAATGATGATGGATTTCAAGATTTGGGAAAGAACTGATTAGTGAACAAAACTAAATTTGATTTAACCTTGCATTGCGTCAGTGTATACAAAAGCAGGTGGTGACCTTAAGTGTGATGGAAATTGGTGGTAAAGAAGATTTTGTAGTGACCCTTTTGTGTTTGAGAGGGAGGAGATGAGTGACTTGTATCATGAGGCCAAGGATCAGAATTAATGTTAATGATAGTGCAAAAAGGTCCCCATTATAAGGGAGGGGGTGGCCTTGATTTGACGGATCTTTGAATATTGTTAATGGGGCTCAGTCACACGAAGTTTTTTCTTCCTTTTCTCTTCTCACTCCTTTCTTAATCTTCCTATTCTTTTTTAGTTACACATACTGTTACTTTTTTAGAAACATTTTCACTATTAGTGTCTGTTTGCCTATGTTTATGCAAGATACTTTTTTTCTTTTTTGTAATATCCCTAAGCTTGTGATGAGGATATACATCGTGCCCAATTGATATTGGATGAGCCCCTTCAATTTAACTCCCTCCCTAAGGATATTATTGAAAGTCACATTATTTTTTTCCCAAAATCATGGCTAGTGTCCTTTATGCTGAATGGATGGTTTTAGTGTAGATCCTTTTCCAAAAAGAAAATATTGTTTCATGTGGTGATAGTCATTCTGCCCATTCCACTACACAGAATAAGATTTACTCATTGAAAACAAAACTTTTTTTCTATAAAGACTAGAAATAAAAAAGTTATGTAAAATGATTAGAGAGAGATCCACATTAATCTTCATAATTAACATCAGCTTTGTCACATGATAAAAATCAGCATAGATAATAATAATCTCAAATATGTTCATAAATAATACACACAAAGATACACGGTGCTTTAACGCTGCCTCGCTTAATCACGCTCACATTTAGCGATGAGAGAATTTTCCTCCTCAAACATCTCACGCTTCCCAATCTCGTGATCTACGCTACGAACCTCTAAATCACTCTCATTCCATCAGCATCTCTATCTTTATTCTTCCTCACATCTCTACACGCACTGCATCAGTTATTCTTGCACCAAAATATTTGAGGCAAAGGATTTTTTAATAAGTGATTCTCGCCTTACGCTTAACTTTATTTACTAAGAAGATTTTCTTCTTTACAATATGTCAATATTATAATAATATAAGTACTTGGAATGATCATATATGATATTCTTTACAAAATGAATTAATACTGATTAGAATTCTGCACATATTCTAATAGTAACTGCATTAACCAAAATATTAGGGCCTCCCAAATACAAAAAACACACCTTGTCGAGATGATGATCATACCGAAATATCCCCTAATGATGGCCATGACGAAGACAAGCGCTAAATTTGACTAAAATCTCAAATAAACATCCATGAAGTCCTTAATCCATCCATTTAGTTATTACCACGCCTTATTTCTAACATCACAAAGAATCACGCTTAAAGCCAACATTATTGTTACCTTGATTGCCTAACCTTCGAGCATCAACGGGGCACAAACCTACAAAAAGTGCAAAGGACCAATGACAAGAAAATTTACCACCCTCACTGATTAGTTCTTATGAAATGGCGTGAGAGGAAGAAGCATGAAGTTTTACTGGGCCAGTTGCATACCTTCATCCTCGGGGATCTTTGATTATAGAAAGTAGTTCACGAATCGCTCCCCTTTTTCTCCAAAAAGAATCTCATTTTCTTAGGAACAAAATCTTTTTTTCCTTATCAAAAACTAATTCTTCCTTATCAATGATTAATCTTTAGAGAAGTAAGAAATTGGAAAATTAGGAAATTTGTGGATAAATACATTTTGCGTATTTCCCGCTTTTATCCATTCATCCATAGAAAACTTGCCAAGGCAGTATGATTTAATTTGGCCAGGACTCTAACTTCTAGATGGACTCCATTTAAGGTCATTCTCCTGAGGATACCTTAGCTTTCATAGATCTAACCTCCCTGATTTATCTGTAGTGCCACCGCGACCCGAAGGTGGGCTTGGGTCGCTTCATATCTGGGATTCGTGGGACCTGGGCTATGAGCCTACCAAGCCTACCAAGGAAGCGTTAAAACCATGGTACATAATGCCTTTCGATTGGAATTTTATGCTTTTCCACCGGGAGAATATTTTAAGATAAAATGTAGAATGTGATAGTTGAATGTTCGGTATTATGCTCTCGCCTAGCTGTGGGAAACACGTCCCTAATGATATGGCGATTTTGCTATGACGACGCATTTAATGCCTCATATGCCTTTATCCTGCCAACAGGGGTAGGGTTTCACAGCGTGCCTTACGTTTAAAGCCATAACCCTCTTTCTCTAAATAACCATCGAGACTTCGACTCTTCGACGACTTTCTCGCCTTTTCCAATGATTGTTCACTGCCTCAAACCTTCTTTTATCATCGTTGGTTTGGGTGTTTTTATGGGTGTCCTATTAGGTTCAATGAAGGTTTATGGTTCGCGTTTCTTAGGTTTTGTCACTAGCGGGACGTGTACAATCTCCGTGGATTTTTATCTTCCGAGGGATTCGTCACCATAACGGGCCTAAGCCGACCCCTCGTCTTTTTAAAATTTTTTTATTTTCCTATAGAATGGAAAAGGTTACTAAGAGGTTTCCAATAGCCGCCGGGTGTTTATGGGGACTTCTAGAAACGCCTTATTGCAAAGAAATAGGCCTAATGGATGCTATGTTTGCAGAGAATCGAGGCTGTGCTAATTCAGGTTCCACTAAATCACCCGAGATAAATGACGATCTTGCCACTTCAACTTAGGGGAGTGATAACGCCATCTACTTACTCCCCGAGAGCACCTTCATTTCAGGCTTCTCGCTTCCTAGTCTCATCAGTTGGTGTTTAGCTCAGACTTCCGTCTCACTTGCAAACCAATTCTTTTTGTCTTCAATCTGATCTCATCGTCGTAGGATTTGATACATATGTGCAACTGAGCAGCAGAGCCTGTAAGAGACAATTCCTACCTCCGAGGGTCCGCACTGAAAACGCTTTAAATAGTTTTCATTCCCCACTGAAATTAAGCCCGACAGTGTTGGATTTCCGTGGGATTCTCTAACGAGCTCGTGGTCTACCGAATTTTAGAGGGTGATGCCCGAGGTGCCCCTAGAGGTCAGGCGTCATGAGATGTAACTCAAATTTTAGAGCCTCTCCTCGACGACGAGGTCGCAAACGAGGCTCTTCCTGTAGTTAGCCGGTCGCTCACGTCACGGGCCAAAATGGCCTAGTCTCACACTCCCTAAGAGCTCGCAGGACAAGGCCACCAAACAAGCTGATACTCAGCTCGCATGCCAATCCATCGAGTGGAGCCGCCCACCAGCGCACGCGTTTACACCTAATAAGGAAGCTACCCGATTGCTCGTCAAAAAATGCAACCCTTTCACAAAAGTGGATGCTCCTCCGGCCGCGCATGCGCCGAGATCACCCCCCACAACCTCCGTAGATCGGTGTGGTGGCTCTTTCGGGCGAGTACCCATCCCTTCCCACTGTTGGCGATGGTGGGTCGCATCAGCCAGGGTGGCGATGGAGATATATATCCAATCATTGAATTTAATGAGATAGCCAAGCCGGTAATGGCCTCACTTCTAATTTTTGAGCACGGGTTTTGAAGGTTATTTCCTCCTAACGCCTTTATACCGCCATCACCATCGTCTGAACATGACTCTCGCCAAAGATAGAGCTTTAGGAAGAAATGGAGGACGCGAGAAGCTATGGCCTATGCCTGTCACTTCCAAGCATCAGCCCTAGAAAAATCCCCGAGTAAGGCCAAGTCCTCGTCTGCATTGGGAACTAAGGCCATATGAGGCGTTCTGAGAGACCGCATGTAGTAGAGCAAGAGAGAGACGAGGCCAAGGAGGAAGCTCAAAGTTGCTCCAAATTGTCGCCGTAGTGCCACGAAAAGGCAAAAGGGGAGGGTGGTCCAGGATGCTTTAGTGGCCGCAGAGGAAGCCGTATGAGAATGGCGAGTGCCAGTATAAGGTTGCAGGCCGAGGCCGCCCGCCTCGGGAGGTTAAATGTGGTCTCTCCACCGAGGATTAGCGCGGCCCAGACGGTATCCTCTAAACTCTGCCGACAAAGACAAGGAGGCTATGAAGGAGGATTACTAGAAGACTGTGGAGGTCATTTTTGCCTACAGCTACGGGTGTTGTGTTTTCAAACACAACATATGTGGAGACCAAATCCAGTTGCCTCGTAGATGGTATGCCCGACCATCGAATTCGCTGTCGCTAAGTTCTTTGTAAGCTCCATGTGCCCCCTGGTCCTAGTGGCTACCGAGGACACAGCAGTCGAGGCTCACCTTAGCGAGGTGGCTAAGAAACTTGAGAGAACGTCACGTGTGACCGCAGTCAATCCAACCCCATTTTTCCTTTTCTTGAAATTTCTTATAAATTCAGCCACAATTATGACATATTTTGTAATCACAGACAATTAGCGATTTTAATGAAATATGACTTATGGTACTCTTAAGACCGGAACCTTATTATTTCATCATTTTACAGTATCATTCAGGATAATTGATTCTTTCAAATATTTCTTTATGAGGCCTGGCTTCTCCGAAGTCTCCAAAGAAGTTTGCAGCCACAAGTCTGGTCTTTTGTGCGCCACCAAAATTCTTGTAGCCCACAAGTCCTGCCTGAAGGCATATGCTGCAGTTTCATAAGTCTGGTTCTGACAAGGCTGCCAGTGTTTAAAGCCATAAGTCTAGTCTTTCAAATTGAGGTTATTCCAAAATCAAGGAAATAATGCCTTTTAAAGAACACTTGATCGGGTAATATTCCAAAGATTGAAAAATAAAATACTTTAAAGGAAAATTTATTGATAACCCCCTTCTTTCAAGAAAATCCTGACGTATAATACCTTAAGGTGCATAACATTCACATTATGGGCACCGGTGCCTCAAGCCTAGTTTATTTAATCAAGACAACCCGACAAATTTAATTTTACGATCACGTATGACCCTTCCAATTTTGGTCGAATTCTTCCAATCACCTGGTCAATCGTGTTTTCAAAGACCCTTCATTAGGTCTTCGCTTCTGAATGCAAACGGCTTTATATGCATGTTGTATAAGTTTTCCATCCTTTTTTGGTAAGATGTTATAATGATAATACGCTTCTGAGCTCATCTCATCTGTGCCTCAGAGATGTTTTCTTGTGATTAGCCATTCCAAGAACCTCACTTGAAGCGTGGCAATTCCGACATTTCTCTATAAGAATAATACTTCCATACCATAGGTGAGGGCAAATGGTGATATCTAGCCTGGCCTCCCACTATTGTTCTATAGGTCCAAAGGACCCAGAGTCTGCCTGGTCGACCTCTTCCTACCGAATGCGCATGCTTTTTCAAACAAGAGAGTTTTCATTGATGCTTCCACTCGGGGCTGCTCTACTGTACCACGGTGGCTATATAAGTTTATTTTCTAGCTCATGTATTTCAGATATTTTGTTGTCAAACTAAATTCCATTATCGCTATGATCAACTGCTGCATTCAAACTGGCAGAGATATTCTTCCAATAATAAATCGGGTGATCGCCCTTATCTTCTTTGATGGCGCTGAAGCTTCACTTTCTATCCATTCGTTAAAGTACTTCTATGACAACCAACAACAACTTTTGAGCGTTGTAGGTAGTGGTCCAACCATATCGACTCCTCAATCGAGCAAAGGGGCTGAGACTGCAACAGTGGCTAGGTCTTGCCGGCATCCTCGATACGGAGCTTACCGGTCGCGCTGGGCCGCACTATTATTAAGCGCCGTGTCCTGCCTCATGGTCGGGCCAATAATATCCTTGTAGTACCTTATGAGCTAGAGTCTGCCGCAGATGGCTTCCGTGATACCCCTTTTAAGAAGTTCTACTAGTATATATTGTCCTTGTTGAACATTGAGACAATTAAGATACGGCCCGTCCAAAGACCATTTGTATAACTACCCGTTTACCAAGGAAAATCATGCTGCCTGGACCTGGACCTTATGGGCTTCTATTTTATTATTTGATAAATTCCTCAGCTCGTATAATGCAATATAGAACAAATAAGAAGGGTTTGTTTCATCTATCCACTTACTCCGACCATGCAAATAAGACGATGTCGCCTAGTAATATATCGAGGAACGTACTTTATCGATGGACTCGCCACCACTGGCGGCGCCCCTCACCCTTCATCGAGTCCTCGGGATATGCTCAAGCTTCAAGCCGCAGAAACCCCTGTCAGCCGCTGACTGTGCCTATATACCCGGCTATACTGCCTCATGCTTTCAGATTCTCTGCTTAATTGGTCCTACTACCAGTTGAGAGTCATTGTGTATGAGGAGTTTCTTTAATGATAATGACTGAGTGAGATCAATCCCGACTAGGATTGCTTCATACTTAGTCTCATTATTAGACGCCAGGGAAGTCTACTGAGGTCCGCTTCACCTTTCCCCACCAGGCTTTTAGCCGTGCAAGTGTACTTAGCTCCCTGCCTCGGGCTGCAGGCTCCATGCTTGAAGGATCCACCAACCATCGCGATCCCGACCACATCCTACTGGGTAGTTCTACTAGAAAATCGCTAATACCTCGGCTTCCAATTGCAAGCGAGGTTTATACCGACAACGAACTCACTTAACTCCGACGCCCATCGAGCCATACTCTCGACATGCCAAGCCAGGTATAGTAAGCCAGAAAGGAGATTGGCTAGCATGACAATAAGGTGTGCTCGAAAGTGGTGGGCTTAAGCTGATTGCCACGTGTGGTCAGTACAGCTGTTCTAGATGGGCATACCGGAAGCTTCGCTTCTACCGGTGATTGCTATGAAAATACTTCCGCTTCGCTTTCGGTTGGTTCTTGAACAAAAGTCGTCTGGCGCAGACTTCGACACAGCTAGGTAAAGATATAGTGTATCCCCTGCCCTTGGGCTAGCCAAGATTGGTGGTTTGCAAGACATGTTTGATAGCTATGAGGGTCATCACATTTCATTCCAAATTAATCTGCCTCTTGTGTGGTGAAAATGGTTTTTAACCCATTTCCAAGAAGCTGATATAATCGTCTCGAGAGCGCCAAACAGATCGGTCAGCGATGAACCCTTTTTTGGAGGTGGAGCTTAGGAGTCCATTATTGTTTTGAGTTGAATGATTAGCCTGCATCCTCTTTCGTCACCATAAATCCTAAGAACTTGCCCAGACGACTAACGCACATTTCCAAAGGTTCAGAGCAACTCAAAGGCTTCGGTATGCTCGGGCGTGGCCGGGCTGCTTTGATTTATCGGTATGTCATCGCAAAGCCGCGTTGTTTCACAAAGGGGCCTGGAATTTCTTAGTCACCAACCTTTTCTGGCAAGTCGCCTGATTCTCGTGCCAAAGGCATCACATTATAGCAATATTGTAACCCAGGCGGTTAATGAAGGCCGCTGCCGTGGGTACAGGAATTTGATGATATCCGTGAGAAGGTGTTCGTAAATGACAATATTCTTATGCCCATCGCCACGCTGGCAAGAATCTGGATTTTAGCGCGATGCGGGAAGCTACTCAAAGTATGTTTCATCGAGGTCGCTGTGAATTACGTATTACTTTTTACTTTCTCATTTCTTTGGAACTCACCACCACATCATTAACCATCTGCAAGTATTTCACTGACAGTTTATCAATAAGCTGGTTACCTTCTCGTTCTGATGGACTACGGCGATCTCAAAACGCCTCACATATCCGAAAGTAGGCTTCACCCAATGCAGTGGATGATATTTAATTTCATGGTAGGCCACCACGTGCTAATCCCCTACCATATCCGAGTGGTTCTGCCAACACATCACTATTATCAATTTATCGTGAATTGTTCTTTTTTTCATCACCTACAGCGAGAATCGCATACAGAACTTCTCCACTCATCCAACATTATTTCTTTTCTTTAGGGATCCACAATCATGGACTCTTTCTTCCTTCTTAATCGGGCGACAAACTGAGTGAATTGCTGGGCGGTGGGTCCTGACTTTTCAGGATTTTCACTTTTCTCCCATTTCTCATTCCTAAAAGGTCAACCCGACTAACGTAGTCAAATAGCCGGCCATTTGCGGTAGGTCTAAGGGATAGCTTTTTACTGAGTGTAGCAAGCTCTACCCCTTTATGGCGTCAGAAGGTCCCAAGTCTCCGACAACTAGTAATAAACCTGCTGAGTCATTAGATCGAGACTTTCAGAGAGTTTACCATTCCCTAGTGCGTCAGAGTAGTCGCGACCGTTGAAACCAGAGAGATCCACCTAGTCGCAGTTTTAGCATTCCCAAGAGAGTTTCATCTCGCTTGGAATGCCGCATCATGAACAGTCCCGCGCGCCGTCGATCTAATACCATGTGCACATCAAAAACCGCCACACAGAGGGTGGTGCACCAGAGCATCGAATAGGCAATTTATCTGTTCAAGGATAGGAGAGTGATGCAAACCATCTATTGCCTTGGTTTCTTCGTGTCTTCCTTCCATGGATAGCATTCCACTCTAGCTTTGACTATGGCGCCTAAGATTTCTTCTATCGCGCCAGATCGCAACAACGATCACCACCCAATATATAGTTTATGGTAACTCTGGATTTTGTGGAGGTTGTCACGCTCGGGTCGTGGATTCACCCGGCTTGTCGCTCACTCCCACCCCGTGGTCATTTTCCATATCTCCCGAGGTGTGTCCCGCCTTGATAAGCTTTTCCACCATAAAATAAGCTTCAAGACTTGCTCGCCTCTATGCCCATGGCCTCTATGATAATCGCACCACAAGGATTTGTTCCTTTGGGAGGGATCCGTCTAGATCGGAGCATGCCCTTTAAACTCTGGCAGGTCGCGAATGACGGACAATAGCCTCTCATAAGAGACGTTCAGGGAGGTAAACCTGTGGCTTTCTTATTTCGTGATCGATCACGGATCGCTTCCTATTTCTCGTTTTAACCTCTCGATTCGGGGGTTGTTTCCTGCGCGGCTTATTTCCTTCGTCGATTAGCTCGTGATCATGACAAACGGGTCACCGATGATGATGTCCTCCAAACATTAAGTACCTATAAGCTAGTTTGTATAAATCTTCCATCTGCCTCGCGGCTCCAAAGATAGTGATCGAAGAAAGGAGATGCCTCAAGGCTTATTCCAAAGTTTAAAGGATCAGCCCATGCCATAGACTCTATTCGCTGACGCTTTCGCCCAAAACTCTTGTAAAGCCATGAATTGACTCTTCCCGCTTTGAGAATTGGGCGTATGGAGTTGATGTTTCTTTTTATCGTACTGAGTGTGATATTGCATGGTGGATTACCACCCATAGTTCATGAACGACCATTGGCAATATAGTTATGCTTGTGAAACCAACTAGTGTCGCCTCAGAACCGGCCGGTGAAAGACTTTGCAATAAATGTCATTACCGATATCTCGCAGTCATCGTCGATTATAATGGAGCATAGCTCTAGGGTTGGGGTCGAGCCATCGGAACGTGGTGAAAGATGAATGACAAACCCTGCGGCTCAGAATGGCGATGCGTTATCTAAGGGGTGAAGAGAGTACGTCATCGCGCCTTCAATTAGGCTCACCGGTAGTATGTGTAAAAACATTAGCGTTGTGCCAAAGGCGTGGATGCACCGCGCCACTGTGGCAAGATGCCTGAGGGCATGCCTGGCCGTTCCTGGCTTAGCTTCGATCACGATCTTTTTCCCGCTCCTACCTTTAGAGATGCACCACTAACCACGCCATCAAGGTAAGAAGTAAGGCCCTTGAAAGCAATCTAGTCCTCGTTTTCTGCAGCATTCTTCGTTTGGGCGAGAAATTGGGATGAGGAGTCGCTGGCGACGTACTTCATCAGTCTACGGGTATCGACATCGTCAGAGCAATGAGCCCTTCCCTTTATCATCACACGGCCACGCGACGGTCAGATTTATCTTTTCCAAGATAGCAACTTTTTTTTCTATTCAGTCTTATAATCGGGTCATTCTCACTACATAAGCGCCGATTTAATTTCGCAACCTTCAATTCGCCTCGCTTGTTCCTCTTGTTTTCTCCTCCATGTCTCTGGTTTCACTAATATGAACACCGATCTTCGCGATCGTTCATCTAATGCTCATCATCATGGTTGCCTCTAAAATTAGACGTAGAATGGGGGATCGGTTGCAGCTCCGTGGGGAAGGCTACTAACAATTGTTGAATAAGCTCTCGCACTCTGGCGTTTAGACTTTGTTCGATTCCCACAGATCACGCCAATTTGTTGTTACTCTTGATCGCCTAAACTTTCGGGGCATCAAAGGCGAATGGAACTCGCAAAACTGTTGATCCGACGAGGCGGTTTGGCCAATTCCTCCACGGGAATAAGTCATGAAAAAATGCAGAGAGGAAGAAGAATGAAGTTCGCACAGTTGAGATTGCATACATTCTCAACGTGGGGATCCTTCTGATTTGTAGAGAGTGGTTCACAAATCCCTCCCATTTTTTCTCCAGAAAGAATCTTCTTTTCAGAACAAAATTTTTCTTCCTTATCAAAAAACTAATTATTCCTATCAAGGCTTGCACCTTCCAAGAAGAGAGATTTAAACTTAAAATTCGTGATAAATATATTTTGCGATTTCCTTTATCCATTCAATCATGCTGGAATCACACATATGCGAGTACATGACGTCGTGCATCGAACTTGACGGACCGCTGGCGCTTAACCTTTCGGTAATATACCTCTGCCATAGACAAGCCCCCAAATTTCCGTCGGTGCAGCTGCCTACAGTTTTAATACGGCGAGTCCTGCCGCTTATATCATGTCAGTGGACCTGAGGCCAAACGACCAAGGTCCATCAAATAGCGGGTTCAAAAACCATGGTACTTACAAACATTGCTTGGACACGTATCCAATCTTGGCACGAAATATAAAAAGTACAGATTCAGCTAACAATGCCCGCTTAAGACAAATAGGCACATAACACGTAGGCATAAGAAATCATTGTATATAGAAAAAGATATTTTCTAGAAACCCTAGAGAGAATCATTCTCGTGTAAGGTTTTGGAACCTTTCAATAACATCTTTAATAAAAATTCTACCGTCAAATACTCGAGATCTAAATAATAGACAATCTTACACTCACGGTAATTGAACATGGTAATAAATTTTACCCAGTGTTGTACCGCTCATCATATCCAACTAAATTTAGAACGCCCATCGCTTTAAATGTATTACGATGCGCCGATACTAAATATTCGAAATAAATTAAAAAATTACACTATCTCAACTAAAGTTGCATTAAAGTAAAGCTGTATAAATTTTCCTGCAGCGACTTAGCTTAAACTATGGATATGAATTTTATAATGTAAAGTGATAAAATGTTATGAGTCATTATTCACTTGGTTCAAGAAAGATGTGTCATAGGAGCATGATGGACAGCCATTGATGCTAAAAATTGTTAGTTGGCAGATGGAATTAATCCAAATGTATTCATGAATTGAAACAAAGCATGGCTAATGAGTAGTATATATAGGAGGGACAAATATGGGCCAAAGGCATGGTGACCATCCCATCAATGCTCTCTCCAGTATTAGCCATGCAAATACAGCCTAAAATGATCAAAATCCAAAAATTTTATGTACTCTTTGATTGAATTTCCTACTAACTTTCCCACTTGCAGAAGAATCTATATTGTGAAATTTGACTAAAAGCAATAAGTCCCACCCAAAATGTCTTAAAAGGCATGCAATTGGGGACAGGAAGAGTTGGGTTTTAGCATGATTCAGGGTATAGCACATGGTTGAATGTGTAAGAAGAACAACAAGTGTTTCTTGGTTGGTGCTGTATGTTCTGCAGGCAAGGGTAAATGTGGAAGCCTAGTGGATTGTGATGATCAATAACAATAGTCTGTGTGTTAGGGGCCTACAAAGTGTGGCATCTTGAAAACATGTCACCATACATTATGAATTTTGTCAGTGAATAATTGTGCCTATTGCCTTGCCTCACATACTTGCCTACATCTCTGCCCTCCGTGACAAACTGCCCTAGTCAAGATCCCTCTTCATTGCTCTAGAGGAAACTTCAAATTATCTTTTGCCTTTGGGAACTCTTGTTTCCATCCGTTGATTCGAAATAATCATAAAAATATATAAAAAACAAAATACATATCAATAAAATTTAGCTTAAGTGGTTAAGAATTTAGGCGAGTATAAAGAAAAGAGGGGTTTAGGGTTTGAGTCCCAATGAGTACAAATTTGTGAATGAATAAATTATTATAATATATTGTAAAGTAAATAAATGTCAAATTTTTTTTTTCAGGTCATTTATTCAAGATTTACTTTATCAGTCAATCGCTTCGAGATGTATAGCATTTCAAAAGATACTACATCGACATTATTCATTATAGTAGGTTCAAAATATTACTTAAAGATCTATACCTATTACGATAAGACGCGGTAAAGATTATCAGTACCAAATATAATTATTTTCTATAAAGCCGTACTGAACTATGTATTTCACATTTTTCATGTTTTCTTTGCTATTATTCTCAAATCAATGGATTGAAACACAAGTTTCCCTTTCAATTTCCTTTTGTTCATTCTCTTCTCTTCAATGTTAAATAGTATGCTATATCTCATAATCAGTTCATGAGTGAAACTTTAAGAAAAATCTCATCTAAATAAATTATAATTAATCCTACTTTTTTGGTTATAATCAATATATATGTTTCATTATGAAAATCCTAATTTTTGTAAAAAATATTTATAACTTTGTTATAATGATAATAAGACACAAAAGCCTTATTTTTAACGAAAAGTCATATGTTCAAACTTCACATCGATCACAAAATTGTAATTGTCAAGAGGAAAAGTAACATACCTAAACTTATCATAAGGCACAAGACTACATAAAAATTACTTATGTAATCTAGTAGACAATTAATTTTATTATAAATTAGACTAGGACAAATCCCGTGACTACTTGTCCTCCTTAAATACTACTTGGCTCCACCCTTGACCATTGTATGTTTAATAGTAAATGTATAAGTACGACCAAATGTAAAAATATGATATACATGATACACCTGGTTTTGATTCTCACCGCCTCCTCAATTTTCCTCCTTGCTGAAGTGGACTCTAAAATTTGCAGACTTTCATTTTCATTTTCATACAATTTTATTCAACTTTGTGTTCCCCGCGTGCTTTCTCCACCAAAAAAAAAAAAACAAGAAAAAAAATTCCAAATAATAATTAGTTTATGGTATGAATTAATTTGAATGAGAATGACCCAATTATGTGACTTTGAATTTGCCTTCACCAAATCCGACCTTTGATTCGAGGTCCCTACTAAATATTTTGGTTCTTTACATTTGATACCAATAAATTCCGGTTGCATATTTTTGCTATCTTTAATTAGTTAATTTACATGTAAATTAATATCCTAATACTACTACCACTAAAATTCATTTTATTTATTTACTATCATCTAATGAAATATATCTTACCATAGAGATTTAACTCCTCAGCATACTTAGTGCTAGTCCAATTGATTTATCCTAGTAAAATTATAAGGATTTATTTATTTATTTGGTTTTTTTACCTCGGATTACCTTAGTCGGTCTATTCTTTTAGTATGAGATTATACAACATTATATATTTTTAATGATTTCCTTAGATTAAACATGTTCAAACAAGATAATAAAGTTTTTAGAATTGCACATTCCTTGAGGTTTGACTCAATTGGTAAATGGGTGTGATATGATATGATTTATGGGAGATTTCAAGTTCGAATTCGATAATAGAGGACTACAATGATGTAACAAAGTAAATAATAGTAAAAAAAAGAATAAAAGAAGAAGAATATTGCACAAATCTCTCTCTTTTTTAAAAGTAACTTTTATATCTTTTTTTTAATCACGATTCTTAGCAAGATCATATAAAAAATAGTAAATTTTGTATCACGAGGGTGAAACGTGAAAGTTATTCATGTTATCGAGATTAGTATGCAGAGAATTTTAGGTTTGTTTGATGTACATTCCAATCCCATCTATTTATTTTGCAACTGCATTGATTCCTGATCTCTTCCCAACCGGAATGATCAACACTTTATCTACTCCCACAGACGTCTTCTTTTGTCTTAATTTATTGACATATTTATCAAACATTTTAACAGTGAGTCAATGAAACACCCTCGGAGCTCGCAAACACTCAAATTATAATATAACAAAGCTTAAGAGTAGAATGATAAAATCGTGTGATGTGAATGAATGCAGAGTCCCAATTGATACATTCATCTGACTGTCGATCCATTGTATTCTTAGTGATCTGTTGAGATTGATACTCGATTATGACGACTTGATTCCTTATTTGAACAATCTATTATTACTTGCATCGACTCATTTTATTATTGTGTAAGCTCAACTTTTAAGCCTTTTTTCTCAAATCCAATCAATGGCGAAGCCGGGATTCAATTTCAATAAAAGATTATTATAATGTAAATTTTCTGAAAAGTACATAATATTTCCAATCTAATGGTTTGCACTATTTCCACGGAGACAAAGTCTATCACTGTTGAGCTTTAGCCTTAATAGAATTTTTTTTTCAAAAATCCAGTTGGTAGAAAATCAGCAATTACTAGAATAATCTTTCTTTTCTTTTTAATTACAAACATTTAAAAAATGTGGACTAGAAAGGTTGCATGGGTCTTATAGCCACTCTTTTCTTCTTAATTACATGTTATAAGAAAAAGAAAAATAGAGAGGTGCTTGGTTGAGTTGGATTGGGAGAGCTTATATGATTCACCTTTATTTAACTCTTATAGACTGTTTGATAAAGACTTTTACTCAGTTATTGATAATTGATTAAGGCTAAACAACTACTATAATTGAGTATGACTAAACAACTTCTTATGGGGGAAAAAAGCTACGTATCGTAGTTTATTTTGATATGTTTTGCCATAATATCAAAATTTTTTTATCATTCTCTATATATTTATACAAACAATTAACATTGAATATGTTTATATAAAATAAATTAACCCTTCGACAATATTTCTAATCAATTACTTTACTAAAACAATAACTTATAATCAAGCACGGCTATCGGGCTATCCGCATCAACTACAAGCTATCAATCGAAACTTATAAAGAATGAGTTAGATGATGTTTGAAAACATACATGTTTACTAGTCAATAGTTGATATTCAAGCGGACTGTACAGATTACTTAAAATTTATTATCTGATTTTATGTTAAGTGGTATGATTTATTTCATGAAATTATTTTTAATTGATATTATTTTAGTCATTTTTAATCAATAGATTATTTTATTGAGCACCTATATTTAAAGCATTATAAGTATATATTTCTAACTATTAAATAATCTAGAAATATTTATGAATCTAAAAATAAATTAACTATTTTAACTTCATTTTTAAAAGTTATTTTTAAACTTTAAATGGTATTAAATTATTTAATTTATTTTCTAACTAGTAACTGAATAGCTCAATTCAACTATGGTATTTTTTTCAAAAAAAGCTCAATTTAGGTTATTAGTTGACTTACCAAAATGTTCTTACAAATCATCGTATTAGATAACCAATCCAAAAAAGTTTCATCATTCATATTAGCAATTGGGGAATTTGCTTAATGCTATTATTAGCCTTAGTCAATATTTGGTTTAGAAGATAATTTTTCTAAATCAATCAATATAAAAATAAAAATAAAAAAAGTTGTTTACAGTAACCTGTCTAAACAATAAACATTGAAATTTCTCAACGTTGGTTTCTGTAAGATTTTTCACTAAAACTTCATTTGATTGAAAATCACTAGACAAATGATAAAAAAAGAAAAACAAAAACAAAAAGCTTGTATTTGACATTCTACGTAAAAATGAAAATTTGTAAAATTTGATTTTTTCAATTACGGCCAATACTATTATTGTGATACTTGCAATTTAATGTTTTTGTTGTTTTTCAAATTAAAAAAATGATTTACAAACATTCTTCCATAAAGTTGTGAATGCCAAAGAATATTTCTTCATCATAATTATATATGGGTGCATATATTCATAGAACACGTAATTCATCATAATTATGTACACTTATATTTATATGGTGCAAACAAAATGCCCAGAAAGAGGCATTGTTCCTTATTTATCATCATTGCTGCACTGAATGTTCAACAAGGAATATTAATTTTTAATTTCCATTCCGGACCATCCTCTTTTTGGACTAGCAAACACATGGGAGTCTCCTCTTCTGACGGCCTCAGTTCACCAACATGAACAATCCAAATAAATTAGGAGAAAAATGATATTATGTAGATTTGTTTCGACCTTGATTTTTTTTTTTAATAGAAGTATGTAAAATAAAAATAGATTATGGAATAAGTGTTTTACTGTTTTTGTTCGGGAAAATAAGGAAAATAAAGAACATGTTTATTTATCGATTCCTCATAATGGCATTTGGTTTACATTTTTAACTCGGTGAATTCTTAACCTATCATATCGGTCTTTTTTGGTTGGGCTTTCCGATTTGGCTTGAAACCCTATAATTAGTGTTTCTGAGAGTCTGGCGCGGGCGTGAGACGACATCATCTTGAAACAAGACTACTGAAGAGTGCTACCCCGCTTCTCGGCCAATGGTCTAATTAATGCTATCCGCATTATGAGCCACCTAAATTACATCATTCGCACGTTGAATTTCAAGGATACTTAAATAAAACATCCCACCGCCCTGCTCTAGTACAAATTTAATGGATGACAAAGCTGAGAGATTCTTCTATTTATCAAGCCGGGTCTGAGCACTTCACTTGGCCCAGACCAATGCCCTTTTGTTTTGAAAATATATATATATATATATATATATATATATATATATAAAACACAAAACATTAAATCTCAGATATCAAATAATCGTTTATAAAAACTTAAACAAAAATATGATATTTACAACTTATCCTGAACTATGAAAAAGAACAAACAAAAATTATTCTATTAGATATTCACAGCCATGCATAAGTTAACAAAGTTTCATATCATTATTTGTTTCGTTATTAAATAGTTTTAGTTTTAACTATTCAATATCCTTATCAAAAAGTTTGATCACATTATGTTTGAATCCACTGAATTTGATAAATGCATTGTTGTGAGGTTTGTTTTTGTGTATGTCCTATTTATCGACATGTTAATTTGAAATGAAACCGATGATCTGAGCAAACAAAATCGCTTGATCATTAGGCCAAAGAACTTCCTTAGAATCATTTATTTTAAAATTTATGCTTAGTATTGTCCATTAGATTGTCATTAATAAATAAATGATAGAACTTTTCAATTTATGATCAATGATGTTCTTTATGTTTTTAAAAACTATTTCCAAACAAAACCAATCAAACATTAAATAATGAAAACAATATAAAACATAAAGATGGGTTTATAGACAATTTTTTTCTTGATTCTTCTTCTTATTGGGATGGCGAAATGAATTTAAAATTAACAAAAAATTCTATATTTTTTCTTTGAAATTACTTTCCTCATTTTTCAATATAAAATATACATTTTAAAAATATAAATTTTTTAAATAATTTTACTGGTCTTATTTTTATGTTTTAAACTTTAGTATTGAGGATAATAATGAGATTGTTTTTGAGTACATTCCTAATATAACAAGCTTATGAAAATAGTTTAATTTTTAAATTTTTTTGATTTTATTCTTTGAATGACTCTTAAAAAAAAAAAAATTATGTTTCTCTTTATAAAATAATTCATTACAAATTTATTATGTATTTTTCTTACAAATGTATTTATTTTTAATATAATTAAATCTTTTTTAAAAGCAAATGTATAAGACATGATTGAACAAGACAAAAATTCTATTCTATTCTTATTTATTGATTTATTTTATTAGAATACAACAAAATTAAGTTTATATGAATGGAATAAGGTCAAAATGGGAGACTCATAGTAAACCCATATCCTCTTTTATCACTTGGCTTGAGGTCTCAAAACCTTTTAAACTCCAAGTTATTATTATGGATAAAGGATGAATAAGGAATTCGATAATCCATAGAGTTTAATGGCTAGTCTTGCTAAATATAGTACATATTTGAATCCTTCACATTAGTCACAGATTTATTATATGAGGTACACTATATAGACTTCCTAAATTTTTATCATATAAAAATGGATAACATTAAATCTTTAAAATTGTAAACAGAATTCACTAGGGAGGCTTTTATTTAACAACTTTTTGACTGGATGATTCACGTGCCAATTATGCATACATTCGTACTTCCTTTATTATTAATATTTTTTTGAATAAACTTTGAGAAAGTGAGATTCCACTAACTTTATTTGAAAACAAAGACATGAAATCGATTTACTGAAAATATTTGATAAAAGTGTCAAATATTTGATTAATAGTTCAATAAACCTAAGGAGAACTCCTTATTAAATATTTTACACTTTTTATTAAATATTTTGAAATCAAAAGAGACTTTGATCACATTAATTTACGATTCTTGTTCTATATTTTTCCAATAATTGAAATGGTAATCATGAAGGCTTTTCTGCTTTTTTAATTGGAATCTTGTGTTTCACATTGAATTGTGAATAATTATATGAAGATGATAACCATAAATATATGGTTCAATACGGTTTTATAGAAGATAATCAGGTTTTGCGTATGATATACTGAAGACTATTTTTAAAAAAAAATTATGTGCTTTCTATAAAATAATAAAATTTTATTATGTAGTTTTTTATAAATGTGCATTTATTTTTAATATAATTAAATCTTTTTTAAAAGCAATGTATAAGACATGATTGAACAAGACAAAATTCTATACTTATTCTATTTATTGATTTTATTTTATTGTGAATACGAATAAAATTAAGTTTATATGAATGGAATAAGGTCAAAATACACAATTTCATGAGAACCCTATCCTTCTTTTTACCATTTATAGAGGCTCTCAAAACCTTTAAACTCCCAGTTATACTTGCGATAAAGTGAAGAATTGTTGAACTCTATAATCCATAGAGCTTAATGGCTAGTCTTGCTGCTATAATACATTTGAATCCCTTCGACGTAGTCGGATATATATATATATATATATATATATATATATATATATATATATATATATATATATATATATATATATATATATATATTTCCTCAAATTTTAATACATAAAATGGATAATTAATAAATCTTTAAAATTGTGAATGAAAAATCTCCTCAATGAGAGGCTCTCTTAATAACTTTTGATTAACAACATTTTGAACTGATCATACGTGTGCCAATTATGCATACATTCGTAGTTCCTTTTATTATTAATATTTTTTTGAAGTAAAAACTATGTTATGACATCTCCATTTCAATTTATTTGAAAAAAAAAAAAACAAAAGACATGAAATCAGATTTGATTTAAAAAATATTTGATAAAAAGCAGAAATATTTGATTAATAGTTCAACAAACCTATGTATAACCTCTTTATTAAATATTTTTAAATTCTTTTTATCAAATATTTTTTTAAATCATGAGACTTTGATCACATTGGTTTCATGATTCTTGTTCCATTTTTTCAAATAAATTGAAATGAGAACTATAACATAGTTTTTCCATTTTTAATTGGAAATTGTCCTCACATTGAATTGTGAATAATTGTAAAGATACTATAAAAGGTAAATATATGGTC
This sequence comes from Tetrastigma voinierianum, assembly GCA_016808115.1. Taxonomy (NCBI): domain Eukaryota; kingdom Viridiplantae; phylum Streptophyta; class Magnoliopsida; order Vitales; family Vitaceae; genus Tetrastigma; species Tetrastigma voinierianum. The sequence continues at coordinate 76,884 of JAEQBH010006927.1, read as the reverse complement.
TAGTACTGCTTCAGTAGAAAATAATTTGCTTTTATAAGACGATAAGATCGTAGATAGCTACTTTAATAAAAATTACGCTTTCTTGGAGAAATAATTCAAGAAAATTTATTATGTATTTTTTTATAAAAATGTTTTTATTTTTAATATAATTAAATCTTTTTAAAAGCAAATGTATAAGATATGATTGAACAAGACAAAAATTCCTATACTTTTTCTATTTATTGATTTATTTTATTAGAATAATTTAATAAAATTAAGTTTATATGAATGGAATAAGATCAAAATGGGACACTCATAGTAAATCCTTATCCTCTTTTACCACTTGATCGAGATCCCTGCAAACTCTTAACTAGGGGTTATTATTATATAAATGATTAATATGATTGTCTAAATCATAAAAAAATGGATACCAAAATCATACCAGAGGCCTAACAACTTTTTGACTGATCATACATGTGCCAATTATGCACATACATTTGTAGTTCCTTTTTCTTTATTATTAGAGTTTTAGTTAAAACTATGCTGAGGAGATTTCCATTTAATTTATTTGAAAAAACAAAAGACATGAATCGTAGATTTAATTTATAAAATATTTGATAAAATAGTTCAACAAACCTAAGATATTCGCTTATTAAATATTTTATACTTTTTATCAAATAGTTTTTAAAATCATTTAGACTTTTGATCAAGCATTGGTTTCCATTTATTCTTGTTCCTATTTTTTCAAATAAATTTGAAATTGAATCCACAATGTTTTTCCATTTTAATTAAACTTTGTAGTTTCTTACATTAAATGAATAACAGCAAAGATAATATAAAAATATAAATACATGATCTAAATATTGTTCATAGAAAATAATATGTTTTAGGTAAGAGAAAATGAGGTACTAACATTTAATAAAATTTATGTTTTCATAAAATAATCTATTACAAATTTATTATGTATTTTTTTATAAAATGTATTTATTTTTAATATAATTAAATCTTTTTTAAAGCAAATTTATAAGACATGATTGAACACGTCGGTACCCTATACTTATTCTATTTATTGATTTATTTTATTAGAATATGAATAAAATTAAGTTTATATGAATGGAATAAGGGGTCAAAATGGACACTCATAGTAAACCCTTATTCTTCTTTACCATTTGAGTGAGGGCTCAAAATCTTTTAAACTCTAAGTTATTACAACGATAAAGAAATGAACAAGAGAATCTGAGCACCATAGAGTTTAATATCTAGCCCTGCTAAAGAGAAAACACATTTGAATCCCTTTGACAGTAGTTCTTCAAAGCAATTAGAGATATATATTTTGGCCATGATTTTAATCTCTCAAATTTTACCATAAAAATGGATAATTAATAAATCTTTAAATTAGAACAGCAATCTCCCACCGTTGATTGATCACAGCAGCTAATTATGTATGCATTTGTATCTTTTATTATTTTTTTTTTGAAGGAAAAACTATATGAGATATCAATTCAATTATTAAAAAAAAGACATGAAATCAGATTCGGATGAAAAATATTTATAAAATTTGTAAAAACATTTGATTTAATAGTTCACACAAACCTAAGGTATAACCTTTATTAAATATTTTATACTTTTTATCAAATATTTTGAAATCACGACTTTTGATCTAGTTACTGGTTTCACAAATCTTTGTCTTGCTATTTTCTTTCAAATAAATTGAAATGAGTGATCCATAATGGTAGCTTTCCATTTTTAATGGAATCTTGTGTTTCCCTCTTATATTGTATCTGTGCATAATTATTAAGATGATATAAAAGGGTCGTGGGGTAAACACATAGTTCATTTACGGTTTCCCATAGAAAATAATTATGTTCAGGTACACAACACCGAAAGAACTTTGATAAACTGATGCATACTAAATCGACACTGCTTCTGCAACAAGATTTTACAACTGATACACACCACAACTTTATACGCATAAGATCTGGGCTATTATCATACCCGAAACATACCATTTTCTATAAACGTGCATCAACCAAGGATTTTACATTCTTTATGGGCCCTAAATAATTATTCCCAAATCAAACAATGTCTTTTGTAACGGGAAACTCATATGAATTCCATCATTTATAATATAAAGCATTATATAAAGACGTTAAAATACACTTGCCTGTAATCCATTTCATCGGTAATGCCACAATCGCTTTCATATGATAAGACTTAAGATTATCTTAATAAACCTATGTATTACTTTAAACCATGAACTTGAAGTTCTAAATGAATATCTATACTTATTAAGATAAGATTTTGCGAGATTCATTATACCTTAAACACGATTATTTTCTATGCAAATTATTTTAACCACGATTTACAAATCTTATTGTTATCTTACAATTATTCTCAAATCAAATGGGAAAGATGTTTCCTTTTTACCAAGAACTTCTTCCCTCTTGTATGAATCAGTGCTGCTTCTACACAAGTGACCATAACCTAAAAGAAAAATAGGAAAAAAAATGGTGACAAACAAAAGCTGATAAAGATGAGAGAATAAATGCAGAGAGAAGATACAAAGGAGCGGATTTCATACGAAAGCTTCACACCAACCCCAAATATGGACAACTACCATTTAAATAATTTTAATGAAGTGCTAATGTTAGAGCAATATATATAAAGGGAGAGAACTGATTGTGACGATTATGAAGATGAGACAGAGAAGGAGTTAAGTAATATATGAATATATAATTAGATGGGGATAATAACGTTAATAGTTCAATGAAAACATGATGAAGTAAGACTCAATTATTTTTCTATATAAACATCAAATTAATGGCAGGGTAGGATTAAATGGACAAGAAAAGATTTGATAGCAGGGGTAAGTACAAAATACTTTTGTGCTATCTCAGAGAGGATGGACCACGCATATTTTGGAGGCTCTCTTGTCTTGTAGAGGCCTAGAGGTAGAGGGGTCTCACTCTCTGTTGTATGAATATTATATAATATGATATATATAAAATAAAACCATGCACTACCCAGGTATGAAATGAAACAAGTGAGCTGTGAGGAGGAAAGATTTGAGTAAGTGGGGTTGTGGAAGTGGGTACAGAATGCCAAACAAAGCACTAAAATTTGCAAAAGAAAAGGCAGGCACGGTCAGTGTTGTCTTTACTGATGGATGCAAATGAAAAGAAGAAGAGATGATCTGAGGAGAGAGAGATGGGAGTAGTGAGTTTTGGCTAAATGGTTTGATGTCTCCCACTACTTGTTGGGTCGGCCATTGGCAGACAATGCTTTGTGGGTTTGTCCTGTCTGCATTGAAACTCACTCGATGATCTCCATCTCTCCCCTCACCCCCTTGTGCGAGGAAGTGTTTGTTGGGCATTCCTAGCAGGTTTCCTTCATGATCTCCCCATCTTCCTCACTTCTCTCCATTCATGAGAATATTGAGGCCTCCTTTCCATTATTAAAAGTTGTTTGTACCTTTTCACTTAACTCTTCCATCAACCTCTTTCCTTCCCTTCTTCTCCCTTTCCTTCTCTCTCTCTCTCTCTCTCTCTCTCATCTAAACTACATGTGTCCTCTCTGCACGTGAGAGTGATAATCTAACAAGCTAGTACTTGACATGTTGTGGTGGTGAACATATATATTTAATGTTGTCTTGGACCTTGTTTTTAAATTTTAATTAGCTGAGGGAATGGGTGTGGGTGGTCATAATATTGTACCCAATTCCATTAACTCATCGCTCACTATATATGAAAGCAAAAGAAAAGAGAATCCTGCAAAGGAGAGATCAGCTAATATGGGTCCTCCTCCACCATACCTTTGATGGCCACTACCCATAATCCTATACAATCCACACCCTTTATTTAATGTATTGGCAAGTCCTGCTTTCAAGTGGCAGTTTTCTACAAACTGCCCAATTGACCCACCAAGCTTCTCACATCTTGTCAGATTTTTTTGTATACTTTAAAGACGAAAATAATTTGAAATATGTTAGATTGATAACCCAATTTTGTCTAATCCAACCCAAGAAGTCTCAAGTAGCCACATTATAAATCTTATCTGTTACAGAAGAAAAGTTTCAAAACATGCGAAGCATTATAAATCTTTTCAGATCAGAGCAAAGAGCTGAAGATAAAGTCTAACTTCGTGAACTAACTATTGCTCGCTGGTGATGTCAAGATCTTGTTTTATGTGTTATGAACCTTATTCATTTGGTATGTTCATAACAGCCATAATACTTCAATTTTCACCAATTTTAAAGGTATAGACTTTTCTTCTTTGGTGATTTTTTACTTAAGGTTTTGGCAAATATTTATTTGCTTGTTGCATATTCTGTTTTCTTTAATAAAATATTTTACAAAACATCATGGAATAATTTAGGAAACAGGCTCCAAACAACTGTTATTCTTCCATTATCATATGTCCACTACAAATTGCTTGCACCATACTGAAATTTGAATTGTTTTAACACTACTGTCATTGAAGGAGCTATGTAAACTGGCTGACAGTCATGGAGGACATATATATGTGCATAGTGGAGACATATTCATGGAGGAATCGGAAGATCACTAAACCAGCTCTTTTCTATCATGAAAATATATCCATATATTAAACTAAAGTAAGTGGGACACATCAAAATCTACAATCATGTCGAAATATCTACTTAGGATTTATCACTTTCTCCTCCAACATTACCTAGATTCCTGACGGCTGACGAGGCCACAAACACATAGTGCATCTACTGCATGCCCTAGGCTTTTATCGCCACCCAAATCTAGCCCAGATTGCTGCTGGAACAAATTGTATGATGGCATAATAATAATAAGGTACAGTATCTATAGCAGATCAGATCGATATACACAAATGGCACTCGCCATCGTTATAAGATAATAAAGATGATTAACTATCTGTATTTAAAATGTGTCAGTTACAGAGAAGAATGGTAGTCATACTTCATTCAATACGCCAAATAAAAATAATTCTAGCTTTCGCGAATGCATTTCTACTTAACACTTATGTAAATATTTCTTAACCAATTGTGCGGTTTACCTTAAAGTCACGATAGTACCCCGCAATTGGCCAAGATAAAGATTTCTTTACCTTAAAGTTCAATATTACTTTTCCTTTGGTATGTTCTAAACCAAGTATTTCCTATTCTTCTTGTTTTCTGTCTTTATTTCCAAATGGAAACTCAGATACATACTTTTCCCAAAATATATATAGTATTTGTGAGATTTCTTTTAATCATTTACTCAGATTAGTTGAGAGAGAAAATATGGGGGAGAATTATACTGGGAAAGAAGCACGCTAGGATGACATGTGATGAAATGGAAGTGATAAAATACACCCAATTCAAAGCATCGAATCAAGGGAAGAAAGACCATACACATTATTAATAAGTGTAGGAAAGTAATTAGTGAGAGACAAAACAAAGAGTCCAAATGAAATCTGCTCAATCATTTGACCTCATTCCGACCTACATGCATGCATATGCAAACTCATTGCCTCACCCCACTAATTCACCTTTCCAATTCTTCCCACGTTAATGCTTGTTTTTTGCATGGCTTGATTAGGGTTTTCTATATTTCTCAATTTCTATAGATATCAAATCTGTCATTTTATTTGAAAGGATGTCGCTTTGTTTCTAGGTTTTGCTGAACTGAAGTTGGTTCGGATCTGGCTTGATGGAGATAAACTCTTTTTAATTTCAGTTTGGCTGGTTTTATTTGTAAGTGTTTCCTTAGATTTTATGAACCAGTCTAACTTGGAGGGGTAAGAAAGATTCTAGGGTTGAGAAAAGTGTAGTGGCCTTCTAGGGAGATCTTTCAGGGAATAATTTCTAGAGAACAAGAAATGAATAAAATAAAAGTAGATGTGTAATTTAAAAATGTTTCAATTTTGGTAATGACCATTTGGATTCCATTTATAGTGTGTTTTGTCTAGTTGAGAGTCCATTCTATTGAAAACTCATTTGTCAATAAATTGAAGTTCACACTTTTTCTTTTTTCAAAACTTATATATATGATATGGCACGCCATAACTATAACAATGTCTTGATCTTCTAAATCCCAACAGTATCGGCGTCGACCTCGCTGATAAAGTGATGAGAATAGCTATAGGAAATCTCAGTTCGAATTTCTTATAAGAATAGGTATTGGTTAAACGTGAATATACCATTAAAGACGTAATATCTACATTGAACCCAAATTAAACTCGGCGCTTGTGATGGTCAGATCGCTTTAAATACGATATCTTGTTCTGCTCAATATTAGGTCTCAGCCTCAGTCACTTCTTCAGAATTTATTCCTGCTTATCGATCTAAAAAGATACGAATCGCATTAATGAAGCTTGAAGAATAAGTAAAGCCATTTACATTCATATTAAACCTTAACGTATACAAAGTTGAAAAGATGTCAAAAACCCATTAAATTAGGGTCTATTTTAGATTTCAAAAGATCTCATGAAATTGATGGTAACATAAGTCGATCAAATCTATTATAGAGGAAGCTAACATGTTAGACTCATATTCGTAATCCTAACTCAAGAAGACAAAACTTTAATTAAATGTGGATTAATAGTAGACGCAATAATTTATATGCAACCAAAGCTCTAATCTCTTAAAAATATGAGGAGATGATTATTAAAGTTATCTTAGTAACAGCATGAAAAGCTTCTAAGCAAAGTCCATTGATGAAAATAAAAAAACAAATATCATAAAGATATTTAGTGTGGCTTTTATACTCCAACGTGATTAGCAATTTTGGTAGCATTCATCTTTATGAATGAACACCCAATCTAGCATTCATGTCATGGACCCCAACTCATCCTAAAAACTTTAGGGACTCATCTGGCATAAGTTTTTATCCATACAATAAAGTGAATTAGAATTTCTTTCATAATATTAGAAATACGACATGTATTTGGCTCCCGGCTTTTTAAAATCGTTCTCGGTACGCTCAAAAATATGTAGATCATTATTTTCACGTTTTTTCAAAAATCGCTTTTTATCTTAATTTAGTATTTTCAAAAGATTTTTGCTTTAAAAAATAAAATAAAAAAGAAACCAAGGGTATGTTTGATTACTTTTTTTTTTTAAACTCGTTTCTCGTGAACAAGCAAAATACGTAGAAAACACTGTTTTCTTTGGTGGTCCTTCAAACTATTCTGTTTTCTTGATTTAGTTTTTTTTTTGTATTTCTAAATAGTAAAAATCCAGAACTAAATGCGTTGCTCTTTGCTTTTTGCATCAAAATAATTTTAAAACATATACCAACAGATCAATGTTTCTCTTCAATTTAAATTTCATGTTGAATCAACTTGAACTGGGGTTTGTTTTTTTTTTAATTTATTGGATTTAGTTAAAATCATAATTATTTGTGATATGTTTGTTTCAAATAGAAATAAAAATAGGTGGCAAAATACAATCAATTGAAATAATGAATTTTTAGTCTTCACCTCACACGCTTATAATCATTAGTCTAATCCTATTTTCTTGATATGTTTTAGATTACTTTATGAACTTTCATATTCTTCATGCATGGTAAAAGAACAAAGCCCCAATCACTTTACTGTTTGAGGCACTATTAAATAACCTCTTAATTTAATTAACATAATAAATTATATTATATTACATCATTATTTTAATGTATACATAACGTTTTAGTAAGAGAATAAGATTTAATTTGTAATTTTTTAGATAAACATTTTTTTGGGGTTCAATATAAAAGCTCTCATTCTCATACTTATAATGCTCTTATATCACAGATACCATTTGTTTTTTCTGTACATTTTATTTTTTAAGATAAAATTTTAATCTACACAGATCTTAAGAGATAAAATTACCATTCTAACGCCAGAAAGCCTCGTTTCTCGTATTAAAATGAGCTTTTTATAACTGATCCCTAATTTTTTAGAATTGCTAAAAAGTGGCAATAAGCGCTTATTGGTCTACAGACTCCTTAGGTCCATTAGATACTGGGCCTCATGGTTCAACTATTTAAATAGCACATTTTTGTTTTCTGTTGGCCCAATCCAAAGCCCACTAATCAAATACTATGGTAATTTTCTATTTTATTTTATTTTGTCACTGATATAGACATTGTTATGCAATAATAAATGAATAAAGATAGCAGCCTTTGTTAATAAACCATTGTCTATATTTCTGGATTTTTAAGGATGGAATTTTGAGAATTTTAGTATTAATAACATGACATTTTTTTTGTGTAGCAATTACCATTCAAACCAACAAATAATTTTATTTACTCAAACTAACAATACATCAATGTAAACAATAAACGCCAAATCACTAAAATCATGTAGTATAAAACAACACCTGATTAATATCATAATAAATCCGCTTCAAAGCCTCCAAATTTAGTCAATACTATATCGATTAGACTACGCTTGGACATGAATTTCAACATACCGCACCTATCTGGTAACTGTTATTCACAGATGAGACTGAAATACGTTGTTTCATTTTAATCACTCCATGATACAAATAAAACGTTATAACTGTAATGATTTAAAACAAAACGTCAGAATAAAGCATAAATCTGATACAAAACCAAATACCACAACAAGATGACGAAATCATGATAAACAAAATAAAACTTTGATCTATGAGGAAATAACCACTTTATTAATAAATATATTGAAAGAAAAATGTGTAGAGAGGTCATTTTAAGCCAAGAATAGAAAAAATCACCTCCATTGCTTGTACTGAAGCATTGAGAGTGGCTAGAAGAAAGTTGAGAGAAAAAGGAGAGGTGCTTTACCATCACATTTTACATGGATTCAAAGTTAATTACTGGAAAACATTTTATGTATACTCAGTTATTTTGTGGGATTTTCTTGAATAATAATTATAGGAGAAGCCATTCATCTGTTAGCCCGAATCCCAGCCCAGCCCAACCCACCCAAAAATTTTATAAGACTGTTCGGCCCACATCTAATCACAGCCTAAACATGGCCCAATCCCAGCTATCAATCCTGGGCTGATTTTTCAAGCTAGAGGCCTCGTCTTTGGGCAGGCCCAAGCTAGCCCAGGCATTATAGCAAAAAATAAAATTCAGAGACATTAAACAAGACCAAAATCTATAAATATTATAAATTATATAAGATTTTTAATTTTTAAACAGTAACAATTCTGATGCAAAGTTTTTTTCAAAACTAATTTGATACAAAGTTATAACCCCAGTTGAACTTCTTTATTTATAATTCTGATACAATTCTGAACTTAAGCTAGAGTTAGAATTCCCTAAACCAGCCCGGGGCCCAAGGGTAGCCCATTTATAACCTAGAATAAAAGGCCCACTTTTCTGGGCTTTATGCAGCTTTAGCCTCTTCTCTCTGTCAATTAAATTTGTACCGCTTTTGCAATAAAAGGATTTTTTTTTCATGACTGTGTCACAATTATTTTTTCCTTTTTCTAAATACGAAAATATGAATTTCATTTTTTCTTTTTTGAAAAGAGAAAATTCATTGATCTATTACGTTCAACACAAAACTAAAGCGCTTAAAAATATTGTAGCCGACACAATATCCGCGCTATAAGAAAGATAAACAGCTCAATCGCCTACATAAATCTGTAGAATTCAAGATGACATAATTTGCATGGAGCTTAAGAATTTTACTCTAATGCAGAATTTCTAATAGAATGTGTATCGTCTAAACCTTACCGCAATTTTTTTAAGATTTTCAGGTGGCAAACACGGTCAAAACTTCTAAAACCTTAATGTAGTGGTCTCCAGTAAGAATCGGTCCCACCGGACTCCATGCCCTCCCGCCCCTGCCTACACACCAGGATTCCGCAGATCTAATAAAATATACTTAACAAATACTTGATTGATGCATGACTTTTCTGTTCGATCAAAATAAGCACATTGGGCTCGACCATTCCATACGAAACCAGACAAAACACGACACAACCACACACCGATGCTCAACGACAAAAAACAAATAACAAAGGAAAGAGAATTAAAATCATATCGAAAATGGGAAGAAACCATTTTATCGGTAGAGAACCCCATATCCGAAATGACGAATCAACATATAAAAAGAAATAATGTTTAACAAAAGTTTCCAAATGAGAGGATAAAGAGATTCTATTTTCTTTTATCGCCTATTAGAAGGATGAACTATCTTTGAAATTGGTCGAAAAAGATATTTAATGAAACTAGAAAATGTAAAACAATATTTTGTAATTAAACAAAAAAATAAAAAAACTTTGATATAACATATTTGAGTTAAGTTTCATTTGTTTTACCATAAGTTATTTAACAAATAATTACTTAAACATTTAGTTGAATGTTGAAACTAAAATAATTATTTTAAAATATATATTAAAATATAAAACAAGCAAAGTATTTTTACATTTCAATTATAGATTTATTTACAAAATATTATAAAATATTTTTTAGCAGTTGTTTGTATAACTCTAGTAACTCATCTTCTTTAAGTAAAAAAAAAAGTGATTTTTTTATCATTCTCGTCCCTTTTACATCTTTTTTTTATCAATATTTTTTTAATAAAATGGTTATTTCACATATATATGAGTTTTATTTTTCTTTCGCGCTTTATACGTTGTTTTTTGTATTCGGAAGAATTAACTAAAGAAACATATTCATCAAACAAAGATAATAAATTGGGACATGATCAAATATTATGTAATTAAAATAATTGATATTCTAGTCAAAAGAAGCCTATTATTATATTTAAAACTCATTATTCATCGATAATAAATAAATAAATAATCACAAACTCAAATTAAATATTAGAGTTTGGGTCCAGAAATTCAGAATGAGATTCGAGTGCATGTGATTGCGGGCTGTAGTTTCTGACAAAATCGAAATTCAAATAAGATTAAAGTGGGTTGGTTTGTTTGTTCCCAACCAACAAATTTAGTTTATTCCAACGTGGCATCAAATATGAATCATGATGTTAATATAAGCAAAGGTCATTTCTGGTAATAAACTTTAAGCCTGTATGGGTTGTGACAATCTTGCTCTATTTATGTTGATAAATGAATAAATTTCATAATCACCTTTTTTTTTTTTTTAAATTTTCCTTAGAGGTTTCAAGAATTAAAATAATTTATTATGTACTAATTATAAATTTCCAAATATCCCATTTTGGACCAATTTTAATAACCCCTCTTGGTTATTATCAAATTAGAAAATTAATGTAAAAAGACAAATTAAGAATTTATTTCAAGAAGATGCACTAAAAAAAGAGAATTTATTTCACAGTAGTGAATTACCAACGCCGATAAACCATTGATAAGTGCGCACAATTCTTCGGGTCAGATTTAGTTCAAATGACAAAGTGAAAATATGAAAATGTTAAAGAGAATAAATTTTCTGCATTAATTATATTATAAATATAAAAGTCAAATATAATCGTAAAATTAATAAAAAAATTATAAGCTTTTTTTTAGTTATTTATTAAAAATTAATATAAATAAAATAAATTCAAACAATTAAGAAAAATAATTAATTGATTTGAAATATATTTTAAACCTGATTTTATTTTATTTTATTTTTATTTCACATTTTTTTGTTTGATATCAAGCATAGGTTCGGAGGAGAGTGTGGTGATGTAATCCTATACTAACTAACGAAATCGCTGAGTCGCAGATTAAGCCAAATGCTTCTCCCATATTGTGAAGGACTTTTCGAAGCCTCGCTTCTCTTATCGTATTTCTCTTCGCATCTATTATCGATGCTTTTATCGGTAATGACGAACTTAGCCACACCAAAGATGCTTTCTAGCTTCTTATTGATTATGAATGATATCGATCCTTCACATTAGCCAGACAATTAGATCATGAATATAATTTTAATATATATGCTTTCCTATTTATTGTTCTGCCTTTGACTTTCGACTATCGAATCTCAAAGATGACAAGAGTGCCTATACGAAGCATCTCAAATGACAATCGACTTGATCAATGGAAGCGGTGGGGAGTGTTAGGTTTTTCAATGAAAATAAAGGGAAATCGAAGGGTCTACAGTTGAAGCGTATTGCAGTGAGCTGGACTTAGTGTTGTCACAACGGATCGAAAAGGATCAAAGATATTTCTGGATCTCTTGTTCCTGGCAAAGGAAGATGTTTCGGTTTTCTACCTGTGCCGAGTTTATGATCTTGAGATAAAAAACGGAGTTTCTTCTTACCAAATTTTTCTTTTGGTTATACGTAACCTTTACCGGGGTTCCTACCTGTGTGGAGGTGGGAGCCATAAACTCTAAGACGGGGATTTATTGTTCTTTGTTTTTATTTTTTGCTTGGTGAAGTTCTGATGGTGGCCAGATCTTCCATCTTGGAGAGAGCAAGAAAAGGAAAATTTCTAGATTCGTGATACTAACCCTCCCTTTACTTGACGGGGTGGGAGTACTTAGTTCGTGCAAAGACGGTTAGGCTAGAATAATTAATTACACCCCATTATATCGCACATTCATAACATATTTCTTAAGATAATAAAAGAACATATATTTTTCTAATAAAATAACGCTAAAAGTTAAAATTTTTAAACCCTGAATTTATAATTTAGTTAATACTGATAAACTACTATTCATCAATTTAGACTCGCCATTATAATTTAAGAAATTAGTGCCAAATCTAATTAACATATTGTAAGGTAAATAATTGATGATGGAGGGCTAAAGTGCAAATAATAAAGGAGAAATTAACTATAAATAGGAGGCAAGTAGATAAAAATCATCTTTGGCCTCATTTTTTTTGTACAAATATATATAAGAGAAGGTGATAATATAAGAAGAGGAGGAGCCAAGAACGTAAGGATTTCTATGATTTTTGGTGCGAAGTTCGCTTTTGTAAGGAATTAGTTTGTTTTTGAGTATGGAAACTAAGAGTTTTGTATGGCGCATGGACACACAATAAGTTATAGTTAATGTGAATTTATAACTTTTATATGAAATTCTCCTCGAATAGGGTTTGAGGTGTTAGAGTGCGATTATTTGTTAGAGTATGAAATCTTCCTTTATGATGGTAAGGACAAGCTTTATGATTAGTGTGGATTTGTATCGACTTTGAGTCAGACTCTTAGTATTAAACTTACTGCCGCCATAGAACTTGTACGGAGGCTATGCTTGGTGCGTGTAATTTGCATGTGATTTTCAACTTGGTTTTATTCCTACTTTTTGCACATGATTGTGATCGATTGTAGGATGGTTTTATGCCGTGTTTTTAAGAATGTCATACGCTATTACAGATTGCTTATATTCTCAATCGTAGTAGATATTTGCACTGCTGGACAAGAAGTTCAGATTTGCTTCAGCAAATGGCTTGCATCGGTTCGCAAGTGAGCTTCTCTCGCACACGGCAGGTAAGCCACGCTATCAAGCAGGGCTGGGCTCAAATTTGCAACTCGGGTACGCATCACAGGTTTTACGCACTATGAAGCCCCCGCACTTCAAACCTCCAAATCTCAGACTACCATAACTCCTTCGTTAGATCGTTGGTGTTCTTCTGACTACAAGTCTGAAGCTCCAACCATCCATATAATGACATGAGTTTATAATAAAACGAAACATCAAAACTAGTGATTGTTTCTATTGATGCAAGCGCGCAAGTTGTCGATTTCTTCATGGTCAGAATTCGCGATAACTCCTTCATTGCATCTGTTTTCGTGTTCTCGGACTCTATGGAATTTGTTTTAATCCATCCATATATATCTGATACAATTCGAAGGCAATAAGTCCAAATGACCAAAACCAAGTGGTCATTGCCATCGACAGCAAAGTCATTTAAGTCACGATTTCTTCACGACTTGCACTTGCATAACTCCTTCTCGCTAGACTGTTTTGGGTGTTCTCGACTCTATGAAAGCCTATTGAGCCCAGAATCTAACCATATGCTATTTTTAATGGCATCTGATCCACATCTAAAATTTGATTGTTGCACTAAACGTACCACCGCCGTTAAAGTCAATCGAATACATGATAAGAAAAGAGATAGATATGAACAAGAAATAGCAATATACTTAGATTGACATGTAGAGAGTATGTAAAAGAAAAGAATAAACGATGTCGTAGAACACGTGATAATTGCATATCATTAAGACCGGAGTACAATGACAAGACATATACGATCGCAGCTTCTAAGACTTCATGGTTGTTTTGACACTTCTATTACTGCATGTGCACGCCTTGTCCCAGACCATATCTGTGACCTAGTGGCATATATTGAACAGTCCTATGCATTCTTTATCCTGCCTAAGCTGTGTCGAACGCTTTATACATACAGATTCGAAAAAGAAGATAAAAAGGTAAATAGCTTGGACATGAAGGCACCATGGGTATCAAACAAAGGTCTATGTTCCGTAATTCCTACTGAGATAGTATAGCCCATAGCACAAGTATAGAAAATGTATAGCATATGTCATAAGATAATATAATTCTACAAAGATACGTAAGAGCAAGTTTAACAAGATATAAGACGTTATGTTAGGATTTGATAATGATACGAATATGCGATTATAATATATGAATATATGATAGATGTATATATGAAAAGCATAAGAAAGGTACCTGTATATATGAAAGCCGATGTAAGATATGAAAACTATGAAAGATGTTTTTTGCACGCATACCATAAGATGTAAAAATATAGGGAAGTACAAGAATCTAGATGAAAGTATATGACAAAATATGCAAGTACATGAAATCATATTGCTATTGAATGACAAACATGACGATTCTCTCGACCGGCCGTGGAATGTCAATTTATAGTCAAAGTGAATCGACTTATTAACGTGAAAGCACATCGCTAATGAATGACAAATGTGATCAGATTCCCTCTCGACCGGCCGTGAATGTCAATTCCTATAGTCAAAGTGAATCATACTTACGAACGCGAAATTACATCGCTATCGAATGACAAACAGATGAGATTCCTCGAATATGTCGCGAATGCTAATTTATAACCACTTACTAGATTCTCTCGACCGCCGTGAATGTCGTTCATAGTCAGTTAATCATATTTATGAAATGTGAAATTTCATTGCTATCGAATGAAAAATCGTGACGAGATTCTCCTCGAATATGTCGGAATGTCAATTTATAATCAAAGCGAATTCATATAATTAATGCGGTGCTAATATCGCTAATGAATGACAAGCATGACAAGATTCCTCTCGAATATGCTGCGGAATGCTTCAAATTCCGGCGCATCGCGATCCATACTTATTACAACGCGAAATTACATCGCGTTATCGAACGACAAATGCGACGGCATTTCCCGAATCACCGTGAATGTCAATTCTATAGTCGCGCGAATCATACTCAGTAAATGCAAAGTCATCGCTAATGAATGACGTAAACGCGATGAGATTCCCCTGAACTGGTCGCGAATGTCAATTTATAGTCAAAGTGAATCATGATCATAATGTGAAATCACATATTACCGAATTTATGTCAGGACGGCGCCTTCGACCGCCGTGAATGCCACTCTCTATAGCTTCAGTGAAAATACAAATGCAAGTATATGACGATACAAGATCGCATAAGAAAGTATATGACAAGACACGGTAAAGTATAGGAACAAGTTATAGTACATAAAAGAGAAAGTAATATGAAAAGTATAATAGGGAAATACATATGAAATTATTAATACATGAATAGTGATATGATAACAAGACATATAGAACATAAAAAATGGTATAGTATATAAACTAAGGAAATATATGTATACAACTATGACATGCATAGAATAGATTTGTAATACGAACTATTTGAAGATAATGATCAAATGATAAGTAATTGTAATTAAATAAATGATATGAAAGGTTATATGGTCAAACGCCACATGATAGAAGTGTATGTTATATGAAAATGATAAGATAAGTGTATTTGCCGGCACGATCATGCTTATCGGGTCAGTCTCAGATATGTTTCCCACTAAGCGTGAAGCTTAGCAATTCCAGTTTTAATCCGCGCAGATAAAGGTAAGATGCTGGATAGAGGATATGATATCCCATATCGCAGAGCAAGCCGCCTTCGATAGGTGCTTCACCGCATCGCTCGCACCTTTGCTAGATTTTTGAATAGGTATAAGTTTTGTATATATTGAGAAGTAATGGACTGTAGTGTATAGAATACGAATACCACTACGTGTACTTGAGAATGTAAATGTAAATGTTTTTTTTTTTCTTTTTGTGAAAAGCGTAAAGGTGTTAAAGAGTCATCACTGACCGCATCGCGCACTCCATCACCCGCCTGCTGGCAGGGGCGACATTAGAGTGAAAAGAGTTGTACATGTTTATGGTATATGTTTCATCTATACTATGCCTTAAGCTTTTTTCATTTTATGGAATCCAAGTTCTCGTCTCCATTTTCATTCGATTAGAATTAGTTTTTAGAGATTATTATTGTTATTGTTTGTCAGTTAGGGTTGCTTCAGACTGGAATCTTCGGGGTAGGGTCCGGATTTGGTTTTAGTTATTTTGGGATCATTAGTGTTTGGTGGGGCCTACCTAAATTGGGATTCTTAAGCATTTCTAAAAATGCATATGAGTTTTTGAAATGATACAAATGTGGCGTGGGTTCTTCTCTAACGCCCTTTGGTTTATTCAATAGCTCATCATGGTAAAGCATGGTCGCCTGGGGCCTCCTTCACCTAGGTAAAAATAGTATGTAAGATGGGGTGAAGACTTTGGTGGATAGTCATCTGTCCCCTCAGCTTGATAAATATTTTTTTTACTATTAGTAAAGAGAAGCCATTCTTTATTCTACTGAAGCTTTTTTGATTGGCTTTCTGCTCTGCAGGGGTTTCTTCTCTTATCATGCACTTCAAAGCTACGTGAATCTCAGGTTCTCGCATGTTTATGAACCTTTATTTCCTGAAGACTTCTATCTGGTTGATGAAAAGGATTTCACCACTATGACTTAAGTAGAGCTTTTATGCCTTCTCATCAGGTAAAGTCTCTTGGGAGAGTCTGTGCCACTTAAGTCCATCTCTTCTCGAGATGAAGGTCGAGGAATATACTGGGGGTGAACTAGCTTATGATTTAGGAAATGGTTTTTTTCTTGATTAAGTTCTCTACTTCTAAGATCAGTTTAAGGTCTGGGGAGGATAGACTATACTTCATTAAAAAATGTTGTCCACAAAGATGGAGAAGAGTCTGATCCCTTCAACAAGTCTCTTTAAAGTCGCCACTATTTAGCATGGGTTATCAGTCTCCCTATCAGCTTGGGAGCCAACATTGTTATAAAATCATGGGTCAAGTTAAGGAGGGGGCCTCTACAGTCTCTAAAGCCCACTTTAGGTATCACCCATGAGCTGGGGGAGCCAACAATGTTATAAAAATTATGGGTCAAGTTAAAAGGGCTGTGTGGTTCCTAAGAGACCAAAGGAATGAAGAAATTGGAAAAGGCCTTTTTCTTATGAAGCCTGTTCATGAACCAAAGGTTAGCCCTTAAATCGACTTAAGCATATTAGAAGGGGTGAGGTTAATCTCACTACACCGACTATGAGGGAGTCCTAAAGTCATTGCCAGATCTTACTTTAATTTACAAGGTTGATGACTCCGTCTCTACAATGGAGAAAATATCGCATCGAAATGTAGAAAACGAACCTATAGTTAAGTGGTGTTGTTGGTGAACTTGAAAATACTGTAAGGAAGAAGCAATCTAAAGGGGATCTAGATGCTTAGATTGAAGTCTGGCCAAAGAGGAGGACCAAACCTTTGGGTTCAAAGTTCGTTTTAACCTGAAAGGAACCTAATTTGGGTCGTATCTTAAACCAAGGGGGCCTTTAAAGAATGAGAAAGATGAGAAATCTGATGCTTAAAAAGTACCACCATTGAGAGATTGTGGTGTTAATTATATATGAACTATCCCTAAAGTTGTTGCTGAGGCTGAGATGCTTGTAGATTCAGATGAATAGCCACAAGAATATGTGGTAAAGGAGACTACTAGTGAGAATAAAGATAGGGAGAATGTGGCTAAGATGGAAATTGATGGAGGTGGACCTATCTTAGGAAAAAGAGGAAGAGTTGAGGGCACTTCCTCCTTTAAGAAAGGGAAGGAACGAACAAAGAAACAAGGGAGCAAGAGGATAGAAGAAGATGGGCAAGAGGCTTGTGACCTAATTGAGCCTACCCCATGAAGGTTGTTTCTTGGAATGTAAAAGGGGTTGGCGCCCTTTTTTTGTATCTCAATTCAAGAAGCTTTTGAAAATGTAGATCCTGAAATTTTGTTTTTATGTGAAACTAAAGTTAGTGCTAATAGAAGTATGAATATTTTGCCTAAACTTTAGTTCAATTGCTATGAATTTGTTAATCAAATAGGACTTTTTGATGGCTTATGGCTTTGTTGGAATTCTAACGTAATAAATTTAGACATTATTCTAAAAAAATGATAGGATGGTGTCAAAATACTAGATACCGTAGTAACATGAAGATAGATTTTTAAGCTTCTTCCCTCGACTCTTCAAAAGATTCGCCATACATAGTCTCCCAAATTATCTAGCCTTTAGCATCTATACATGGCAACTAATGTATTCAATTTTTAGCATCTATACATTGCAACTAATGTATTCCTAATCTTTAGAATTTATACATGGAAAGATAATATATAGCACATTAGAGTCCCCCAAATCAGATAAACTCCAAAATTGTATATGGTAACATCCCCTCAAATTGATAAAGCTGAGAAGTCATCAAAGAATAATTTGCCAACAAAGGAAATTGATGCTGCGATCAGCCGGAAGCCAGAAGAAATCACCACTGAGATCGCAAGAGAGCATTGCCCGACTTTCAAAGTGTCTCACTAGAATGACAATCAACTTCAATGTGCTTGGTGCGTCTAAGGAAAACGAGATTGTGTTAATCCACAGCAACTTAGTTTTAATGCGCATTTGGGTGCAGGCGAGTCTACTGAAACCAAGTCTCTCTATATATCTACACGAACTACAATTTCGTAAACAAGCAAGAGACATGGCACTTTATACTCAAATTTCGTAGAGGATTTAGAAACACGCATCTGTTTCTTACATCTCCAAGAAATTATCCGCACACCCAAAAAACATAATCAGTCTACGTAGATCGACGTATCTGACACCAAAATCAATCAACATCACTATAGATAAACCGCTGAAGAGAGGTGTTCGTGGGGAAAAACAACCCACTTGTGCAGGTGATCCTCAAAGATAATGAATGACGCTACGAACTGAGTTAGCAGATGGAGATGTCGAGAGAAGACATAAATCGACCGACCTATGAACAACATAGAGAGGACAGTCGAAGTAGTGGTCATAGATAAGACTCAACCAAGCGCCCGACAGAGAGTATGTTCATCCAAGTTCCCCTTCATCTTTTCCCAGACTACATTTACCTCATAAGAGAATAGAAGAAGTGTCCTCCAAACCAGCCAAAGTGATAAGATCTCTTTAATACTTATGTCGGTTCACTAAAGGCCATGGGATCGATAATGGACTTCCAATCCTAAGAAATATATGAGCTAGCTAAGATCTTTCATAAGGAAAGTTGCATGTAACAACTGTTGAAGCTTAGTAATCAAACCACAGTCAGTGCTAGTAATGATAATATCATCCACATAAACCAAGAGAATAACTATACCCGACGTAGATGTGTGAAGGAAGAGAGAAGAATCATATCACCAGGTAAAAATCGAAGAAAAAAGAAGGGTACTGCAAATCCCAACCAAGAGCTGGGCGCTTTACTGAGCCCATATAGAGAACGCTGAAATTTAAAACATCAGTGAGGAGGTTGGGCAGCCATACTGTAGGGAAGCTTCATGTAAATCCTCCTAGAGATACCATGAAGAAAGGCATTCTTCACATCCATTTGATGCAGTCGCCATGACTCAGAAGAAAGTAATAACTGCACGGTTCGAACCATGGTCATTTTGGCACAGTGGGCCACGTCTCCCTATAATCAACCCTATATTTCGCTTGTTACCTGTATAGAGGCACAAGCCAGACTGATCCAAGAGCCATCGTAATCAAGCTTTACGTAAACCCATTTAATTCCTTATTAGGTTTGATCAGAGGGAGGACAAGGAACAATATCCCAAGTGCGATTCCCCTCCTTATGTTTGGAAGTTCCACTTGCATTGGTAATTTGCCAACACTCATGTCCCACGGCCTATTTGTGGTAAGAGGGAATTTCTGAAATAGTGGATAAAGTAGCGACAAGAGAGACAGAAGAGAAGAAACCGCATCAATTAAATGGTAGCTGACGAGTAGACCGACTGGTTGTTGGTGGAAGCAGGAGTTGTGGATCAGCAAACAAGTCAATATCTAAGGAGGCAATAATAAAGCGGAACTGAAACTTTATGTTTCACTACGCCTCTCACACACAAAAACCAGTTTAAACTGCTCCACAATTGTTGGAGATTCGTAAAATAGCGTAAGAGATACGTATGCATACGCTTGAACATGAGATGGAAAGAATATTGATTTTCAAAGAAGATCACATTCTCGAAACCCGTGATACGAAGCACGGGATCAGAATAAACATAACCCTGTGAGGATAAAGATAACCAAGAAACCATATCAATGCATCGAGCAAAGAAGTTTATGTCGTCTCACTTAGGAGTGAGATGCACAATACAAACACAACCAAATGTATCAAGACTAATAAAGGAGAATGGGACAAACAACTCATAGAAAGGAGAAACATGATTTGTTTGTAGAGAAAGTAAGCAATTGATCAAATGAATCAAGTAAAGAGAAACTAGAAAGAGCTCACACCAAAACGATAGGAGGAACATGATTCAAGTGCGCAGTTCTTACGACATCGCGGAAGGTGGCGCATTTTTCCTCCAACAACACCGCTTTGTCGCGGGTGTCAAGGACAAGAACGCTCGAGAGACGATCCCTGGCTTGAAGAAAACCTAAACCCATTAGACATGTATTCGCCGTAATCAGGCAAGACCTGATGTTGGTAGAGAATCAGTCTCAAGGAGTGCAAGGAAGCTACTGGTGTAACTGAAAAACTTCACCCCTTAGCCCGGAGGAAGTAAACCCAAGCAAAGCCACTAAAGCTTCATCAATGAAAGTAGAATAAAGTACTTGTAATGCGATGAGAACAGCCATGCAATCCCCCCAAAACATCACTATGAATATGCTCAAAACATTGTGAGTACCTAGGATGCATGATGAGTGTAAATAGAACCTTTACTTCTTGCTGCCAGAGATGATGTACAATCAAAAGAAAACTCAATAGAAGAACATGCTTATTTCCCAATAATCCACTAAACAAAGTACGAAGACATCGTAGCTCAGTGACCTAGATGTTCATGCCACATCTTATTTCCATAACCAACAACATTATGACATGCAAATGAAAGTAAAGGAAAACTAGGAATGTGTGTAGTGAGAACACAAGAGGAAAGAGTCGTCTCCACTTAGCCCTTCGTGATCATCTCGCTTTGACACTCGATCCTACACAATTAATAACCAGATCTTAAATGTCGCTACAATTGTTATCAATCAATTGACCAACAAAATAAGAGATTTGTGGAGAGGCCGTGAGGACACAAAAACAATTCGCTATGAAGAGGAAAGATCACCAACAACATCGATAGGTAGAGAGTCGCTTATCAACGGTGTTGACTTTTCTCGTATTTCCATCATAATTTATGATGATTGAAAGAAGAACAACAAAGGTTAGTCATATGGTTGGGAGGCTCGAAGTCAAAATACCATGGCTTAGAAGAACTTATGATTACTCGAGAGCCCAAAAGGCAGAAAAGGAGAAAGGATCATCGCTGTACTTATTTAGTAAGTGTAATTCTGCTCATGTATGGGTCAGCAGCAGGAAGAGAGCAACCTAAGAAGGCAACAGCAATGCGAGAATTGAGGCGCAGCTGGAGGCATGATACAAAGACCGCCTTTCAAGGCTTAACGGACAAGCAAAGATGATATGACCCCGTTTTCGCAAAGAGCGTAATCCTCGGGACAATCCCGAGTAATATGGCCAAAAGCTTTACAACTAAAGCACTAGACAACATGTATGTCTCTACCCGTATGTATCCTCAGGCCGCATAAATACACAAATAGTGCACTAACAAGAGTCTGACAACCCATGGCAGCCCCGAGTAACGATACGTCTCCTCACGAAGAAGTTCAATCAAACAAGATCCAGAGATGGGATGTGATGATGGCTCATCATATTAGAACGTGCAAATTCAAAAGCTCGTCAGAATTTCATCAAGAATCATCTCGCTTTGTCGTGGTATGCACTTCGAACAAAGAGAGAGAGCTACAGCGGTAACATTAGCATAAAACAACGCCGCAATAGTCGCCTCTAAAGAGTTTGAAAACCGAAAAATTATTCCTGGTCAGAGATCGCTGTGTGAAATTAGCCATCCTTGCTACTCCAAATGAAATCGCTTAGTGTAGCTGTTCTGATTGTAAACCGCAAGATAAGTCCACATAGCAAAGAAGTAGCTTTATAAGGTCTCAAATTGAGAACAAGGTGAGATCTAACCGAGCTAAGGAGCCAAGTCATAACCCGAGCATCATGAATTTCCACTTAGACAAAGCCTCGACACTCGAGGTGTGCGAACACTCCCATCAATATGACCCACACCCTTTTCCTTGACAAAATAATTTAAATTGAACTCCTGTCGAATAATTTTTACCAAGAACCTGATTTATAATGATTCCAACTTATCCGATGACATGACGCGACTAAGACAGCATATCCCAATTTAAAATCAGAGGCTCAGACCGTGAGAAAAACACACAAACAAACACCCACCATAAAAAACAATATATTCCATTGAAAATTAGGAAAAAGACATAAACCAAGAACTTAAAAATTATAAATTTCCTCAAAGCCACAACCGGCAAGAATTTAATAAGAGCAAGAACCGAACACCTGCAGATGATGCTGAGAACAAGAGAACACCACAGAAATTCACATCGAGTTCACTAAGATGGAACCCAGAGTGCCCCAAACAAGAGAACCACAGCTGCAGAGGAAAAGGCCTTATTCGAATGCACTATAAATTAAGAACTCGGGCTCATACCGCAAATACTAGAGATACGTAAAATAATACGAAGAGATTTTGGAAAAGTTCTTTTTCCCGACTCACTAATATTTGCCTTAATATAGTCTCCCAAATTATCTAGTCTTTAGCATCTATACATGGTGTTTTTATACATGGTAATCAATGTATTCCTAATCTTTAGCATCTATACATGGTAACTAACAGATTCCTAATATTTAGCATTTATACATGGTAAGATAATATATACAGCTAATAATAGAATCCCAAATTGCATAAACTCCTAAAATTGTATATGGTAACAGATGATTCATTGCATGGGTTATGTCTTGATCACAACACTAGATGCTTTTTTACATTCATGTATGGTTATCCTCAACATCATAAACAAAAAAAGATTTGGGATATTTTGCTTCATATTGAAGACTCTATTTGTGGACCATGGGCTATTATTAGAAATTTCAATGAACTCTTATATCCCCATGAGAAAATGGGGGGAAATGGAGGAAACAAATATAGAATGCAAGATTTTGGAGAATTTATTGATAGCTATCACCTACTAGAATTGGAATCTTTTGGATTACCCTATAATTGGTTTCATAAGAGTAAAGATTCCTCCTCCATTTTTGAAAAGCTGGATAGGGTTATTATAAATGAACAATGGAGTTCTTCTATAAAGGATTCAAAAGTTGAAAATCTCTCAATTATTGGGTCTGATCATGGGCTAATTGTCTTGCACCTTGAGAAAAGAATCTTTGAGAGTAAAACTAAACCTTTTAGATGTGAAGAGTTTTAGTTCCTTATTCCAAGTTTTAGTGATATTGTTAAAGAAGCTTGGAGTTCTCATTTCGTAGTGATCTAATGCCTTCCAGTTAGTGAAAAAAATTCAATGCTTTAGACAAATTGTTAAAGTCTGGAATAAATAAGAAGTTGGAAACTTAGAAACAAATATAGAGCAAATTGAAAAAGAGATTGAATTGGTACAAGGATCATTAATGGTAGATCCTCATAATGTTCATCTACAAAAAAAAGAATCTTGATTTGTCCTAAAAGCTTGATCAAGTGTTGAAGTTAGAGGAAATCAAAGGGTTCAAAAATCAAGACAAAATTGGATTCAATTAGGAGACATAAATAATCGATATTTTCAAACAATTACACTCAATAGAAGGAGAAAAAATAGGATTTGAAAAATTAGAGACTCAAATGGATTATGGTTTGACCAAAAAAAAAAAAAAATTGATATTGCAAAGGTATTCATCAATGACTTCTCTAAAAAGTTCAAATCTGAAAGACCAAGGATGATCCCATAGTGGTTTGATTTCTTCAACCCCTGCATCTTAAAGGAAGAAAACAGAGTTTTAATCAAAGAAGTAATAGAGGAATGAATTCTTGAAACTCTTTCACAAATGAGTAGCCTCAAAGCCATAGTCCCGATGGACTCCAAGCTAGCTTATATCAGAAGTATTGGAAGCTAGTTGGAAAATCTGTTTGTAAAATGCTTAGAGATTTCTTCCACAATGGGCATTTATTGAAAGAGATAAATAAGACCTTTATCACATTGATTCCTAAGTTAGAGAGCCCGAAAGCTTCACATCACTATAGACTTATTAGTCTATGCAATGTTTCTTATAAAATAATAGCCAAAATTATGGCAAATAGAGTAAAACCTCTTCTAAACAAAATTATATCTCCACTTCAAGGGGCTTTTGCACCAGGTAGACTCACTAATGATAATATTATGCTTGCCCATGAAATTATGCATTCTTTTAAAAAGAAAATAAAAAGGCAAGATGAAAATAAAAAGGCAAGATGATAAAAAGGCATTTAAACTTGATATGGAAAAAGTTTATGATAGACTTAAATGAGACTTCATCCCAAATGGATTGTTGGGTTATGGAATGCATTTCCAGCTCTTACTCTGTATTGATTAATGGTAGCCCAGAAGGAAAAATCTATCATTTAAGAGGTATTAGACAAGGTTGTTATAGCCTTACATTTTTATTCTCTGTGTTGAGTTTCTAAGTAGGGAGTTGGTGAAACAGGCCAAGAACCTTAAAAATCACATAGGAATTCTTACTCATCATAGTGGACCTAAGATTCCGTTTCTCATGTTTGCAGATGACCGTATCATTTTTGCTAAAGCATCTTAAATTACATGCAATAACATTAATAGAATCCTACAAAAGTTTTGTGCTTTATCTAGGCAACTTGTGATTTTTCGTAAGTTTACAATTCAAATTTCTAACAATATGCACTACAAAAAGTAGGTTAGGAGAGGCTCTTAGCATCCCTACTTCCAACGACATTAGTAAATATCTTGGGTGTCCATTGGTTCAAGGTAGAGTTAATAGAAGATATTTTTCAAAAGTGGTCCTTAAATCCTAAAAGAAGTTAGCACCCTAGAAAGCACGGTTTCTCTCAAGAGTTGGTAAAATAGTTTTAATAAAGTCTATTTTGGCAAGTTCCTCTCTTCATGTCATGAATTGTTTTAAATTTTCGAAAAGTAATAATGAGGATCTTGATAAAATTAATAGGAAATTCTTATGGGCCCCAAATATAGGTTTTAAGGAAGCCAAGGGGTTCCTTGTAGTTCGAGATGAGTTAAGGTAGCCTAAGCATGTAGTTGAGACTAGAAACTAAGAAGGAATAAAGATGCTAATACATACAATAATTCAGTTAAGATGGGGTGTCACTGCAAGAGTAATAGATAGTTTATATGCGAATAAATAGGGAAAATATGTTAAAGGAAACAATTTCTTTAGCATCCCAAAAAAGAAGAAGATTCCATTGTTTGGAAAGAAGTTATAAATCATAGAAAATATATAGGAGTTGGTTTAAAATTGTGCATAGGAGATTGGTAAAAAAGTCTCGCTTCGATGTAATAAATTAGGGTCTATATGACCTCACTTCATTTCTGTGGATGAAAACAATTTGCATTTTATCAATAGAGATGCTAAAGTTTATGAGTTTATAGACTAGGAAACCAATGAATGGAATCACTAGTCTATTGTTTCACTTCTCCTCTCCAATGTTTTAGCAGACATCAAAACTATTCCCATTCATTTCTCTCCCATAGAAGATACGGTTATCTGGGGTTACTCACAGGATGGTAATTTTACTCTTAGGTTAGCAACTTGGGCATTGAGAAAGACTTTGACTCATCCTAGTTCCAAGCTGTTGAATTGGATTTTGAAATTAAAACTCTTTCCAAACATAAAATATTTTTTCTTTGGCTAGTTATGAGAAATGCCCTTCCTACTTGTGATTTTCTATCTACTAGAAGGCTGGAAATTCCAAATAGGTGTTATTTGTGTGATCATAATATTGAAAATGTCGATCGTGTCTTTAAAAAAATGTCCTTTCGTTACAAGTATTTGGGATCAGATCAAATATAATTGTCTCACTCTACTCTTTTATGAAAGGGACTTTCTTTCTTGGTTAGAAATGGTTTATGAAAACTATAAAACAAATTGCAAGTTGTTCAATCACCCTATGGAAAAGATTGGCATAATTATGTAGAATGTGTGAAATCATGGAAATCAAGTTGTCTTGAAGGAGATGCAACTAAGCCCCTTTCTCATCATTAAGAAAGTCATTTTAATCTTTCAAAACCTTAAGAGTATATATTTGACCTTGATTGTAACGCCCTGAAAATACCATAACAATTTTATAAGATGTTCAGGGTGTAAAATAAATTAAATTATATTTTTTTCTGGCGTTTAAATGGCTAAACTGAAAATAAAAAACCCGAAAAGTTTTGGCAAGAGTTAAATAAATTTGGTAAAAATATCAAATGAGGACCTAAGGGTCATAAATGTGAGGAGTGTAAATGTTAAAATGAAAATGAAACGAAATGAAGTGAAATGAATGAACAAGAGTTAAATGAGAAAATGGAAAATAGGAATTTATGTGTAAGCCAAATAAGGCCTTATGAAGACTTAAGGCTTAAGACCAAAATTTTATCTTGTAATGCTATTTCTCACATTCGCAAAAGGGAAAGAGGGAGAAAGGCTAGGGCACATTCTCTGGTTGAAAGAAGAAGAGATGGATTTGTGATTTTGTTCTCCACAATCAAGGACAAGTTGATCATAAGAAGGTGAAGAAGAAAGGAAAGAGAATTATGATTAACGTGATGAAAAACCAAACCCTAAATCCTAATTTCTACTTAAGTGTTGTGGGTTTAACAAACCCTAAATGTGGTATAAAAGTGTTTTGAAAGGTTGTAGTTCGTTTTGGGGTTATATTGGGTAAGATTTCATGGTGTATTGTGGTTTGGATTGTTTTTGATGAATTTTTATATACAGAAATGCAGATGAAGTTCAAAGGAGTTGCTGTTAAAAATTTCCTTAATTCTATTATTGCTTTTAAGTTTAAGTTATAAATCATCCAAATCGAAAGATTCTAATTGGTAAAGAATCTCATATATATTTGTGCCACAAATGCATGTGAGGGAAAGGAGCAAAATTGTAGCTCTAAAGCTCTTTGACACTGGTGGCAGCTTGCAATAACTGCATAATTGCTGTGTACATGGTAGCTAAGCCGTGTTGAGTTTAACTCATCCAAATCAGTTGATCTCAAAATCTCAGTAAACCGTAATTTCTGCAGAACAATTTAATCGGCGAAGGCATGCAATTTGTAACCTCAAAGTGCCCAAAAATCTACCAAAGGAGTTATACAAGAATCAACTAATATGTTTGCAATCTAGAAATGGACAAAAACAATATCTCAGCTTACTTAATCTAAATCTGACTTGATCTAACTCTGTAGGCAATTTTAATCCATAGATTCAAATGATAATATGAACTATTCACCAATTTTATGGAGTTACATCTCCCAATTATAATAAATGAAGAGGGTAACACTGGAGTTTGAAATGGACATACCCAAATTAATTTAAAAATGTCAATTCTGAGTCACATCCAAATTGGATGATTCCAATTTACTAAAATGTAATTCACAGAAATGGCGATTGGTTAGCCATGAGAAAAATATAGCCTATGTGTCCCCAAAACGGTAATTGAAGTTGTATCGTAGAGACATCAACTCTGTCCAAAAACTTGTGACGTACAACTGGTTTTTTTTTTCTGCAGGCTGTTTTTCGATAGCTGATATATTTGCGATGGATTGAAGTGTTGGTGGACGATAAGTTTTAATCAAGAATCCAGATTCTGATAATAGGAATCGAAGAGTGACAACGGTTTGTTCTTCACACTTTTTCCTTGTTTCGCTGAGTTTTGTTTGACAAACTAAATCTAAATGATATTATATGTATGTGTGTCTGCTTGAGCCATAAATGAATCATCCTATTGTTCTCCACTTTCTCTCATTTTTAAAGGTTTGCTGGATTATAAAATAAGTTGATTTATTAAAATGACCGCGAGTAAATCACATAATGATTGCTTAAATCGATTGATATAAACTGATCAACTAATCAGATTACGAAAAATCGCACGAGTATCGGAACCAATATTTTGGATGTTATAAATGTATATACATTATCAGAATTACACACGATTTGAGCGCCTAATAGAATGTTATCTCGTTAAATCGGTTGCTGATAGACGATATACCAATAAGCACAAATGAACAGCACTACTCGAACGTAATAATGTGGTCATCACCCGATCCGTCAGCCTAGTACGGCCATTTTAGCTGCTCACGAAATGTCAATTTAATAGCCAATCATCAGCCCAATCGACCGTGACGCGTTATAAACTTATACCGCCCGCACTTCAACAGACCGCGGTTTGATTCGCCATCCTATGTACCGAAAGCACAGGCTAAATTCACTTAAAGGCAAAATGAAAAGAAAAATTGTGAAATGCATGATTCAAATAAATGGATTTATTGTGAAGTGAAATTGCATGATTGAAAATGACCAATGAATTGTAATTAGCAATGAATACAAATGAAAATATACATATATGTATTGCACGCATTGTTTATTGAAAAAGTATACAAAGACATCGATTTAGAAAATGCATGATTTACTTAAATCAAATGAAGAGATAACTATATAATCCAATGACACCTAAATGCTTAGCACGTTGTTTTATCATCGCACAGGTACCGAGTGAACAAGTACGAAGGAAAAGACTGCAACGATTCAGAGTCAACGTCAAGGCCTCACGGAGTTGAAGTAAATCTCCGACCATGCATTCATGAAATATATTTGACACTTTTAGTACAAACTCTGATTTTGTTTTGTAAATATTTTGGTATTGAAAACGGCTTATAATAATTGTGAATGTATAAAAGTGGTAAATAGACCAAATTGGCATGTAATGACATATTTAATGAAAATGTATTGAAACAAAATTATGGACCCCCTTGTGTTTTGAGAATTAGTATATAAAAATATATTTCATAAAGATAAATATCTTTTACAAATATATTGGAAATGTGTTTTAATGGAGAAAATGAATTGTATTTGGATTCGTAAAAATAAGAACAAATATTCCGACCCTGGCCGTGCACGTATATGCACGAGTCATCCTGATTGATCTTTGAACGAACAGATGGATGTTCCAAATGCTGGGAAAATTGATTTGTTGAACCCCCTAATTAATAATATTAGGTTCAAATTAAATTGATATCTGAGTTCAAATATTTAAGGCTTTTAAGATTGTTGTAGATTCTGAATTGCAGATATTAAAATAAATGGCTAGGACATACCGATAATTCCTCAATTATTGTTATTGAATATATAACTTTTAAGGGACAGATACAATGTACAAGAGAAGAGTTTTTGAATTCAAAGATTGAAGGTGACTAAAAAATAGTGATAGATTGTTATAATAAGAAGATTAATATTCCTAGTTCTATTTTATTATTAATGGAAGATATTTGAAATTTGTTGCAAGATTTAAATATTTATGTTTGTTGTAATGTTTATAGAGAAGTTAATAGAAATGCTCATTGTCTTGCAAAAAAGGGCTTATTAGTTTAAATTCTAGTGTTTGATGATTAAATTTTCCTAAAGACGTTACAAACATACTTTCACGATTATCGATTCTTTTCTATTCATGTTTGTGCTTTTATTCGATAATCTTCTTTCATAGATAAAATAAAATAAAATGAGTAGCCCACGAAGACATGCTCATTTTGTTAGAATGTATGTGCATGCATTCGTGTAATAATAAAATTCAAATCGTTAAAAAATGTAAATCCTGATGAATTATTGTCCTCATTAGAACAGCTCTCTTCAATTATTTAAAAGATATCGTCTGTGATAAGAGTGGTGGTGACATATGTGGCGCTTGAAGAGTTTAACATATGGTGCAAGTGAGGCAGAAAAACGTGTGAACTATATCAGTAGTGACAAAATTTTGGTGCTAGAACTTTTGATCAAGGGCCACCCACCCAACCCATTCACGTGCCTGCTGGTCCCCATACCAAGATTTAATATCACACCTGATTCTCCTTTATTTGGCCCTTTTCCCTTTTGTCTTTAACTGCTCACATGCCATGGCCGAATCTTGAATTTTAGAAAAATTAATCATTTAATATGATACTCTTATACTCGGATTGAACTCAAATTCAATGCATTTAAAATCGGAGAGGTTGCGGATGGAAATACCTATCTACAATTTAAGTATTTGTTGTCTAATTACATATTTTAAAAAATTTATATTTATATTTAGCTGTCTAATAATAAATATCAAACATAACTAACCCTGAAAGATAGCCTCCACTGTATAAAAATAGTGTACCAAACATAACTGTAAAGCATACTAACAGATAACGCATCAACGCTTTTTATCAACGCTATCGATTCAGGCCCTATGGACTACACAAGAGGTTTTATTGAAACATTAAATCTATGACCTAAGCTTGAATGATAGTTTAATTGCGTAATACATTAGGGGTTATTAATGGTTATTGATTCGAGTCATCTTTGGACCACCAGAGGTTTTACCAAAATGTTAAATCTATGACCTTACCTTAAAGGATATCTTAGTTATGTAACCCATTGGAATAAAGTTACCAATAATCATCACCAAAGGTTTTATCAGAAAGTTAAATTTATAATCGATATGATTAGTTGAGATATGAGCAAACTACCCAACATTAACGGTAATAAAAAAGAAAATATTTGAGAATCCAAATAATAAAATAAAGATAACCAAAACCTAATCTAAAGGACTAGTCAAGTGGGAGAACGCATCACCCAAGTGACACTCCATATTCTTATAATAAACTGATACAGATCGTGATTACTTAATTGATTTGAGAAACGACGTGAGCACGGATGACATTCACTTAAAGCGCGGCGCCTGCGCAGGTAGAAAATTTTACGTTTTATCCAAACTTTTCAAAATGCTAAAAACGCGCTTTAGCACGGTAAATGCAGATAAAACAAATTAAAACAAAGAAATGAATTCACTATTTTCAACTTTTTATACATGAATCGTAAACGATAAATGAAGCCTTGTTCGACTTAAATCGAAACACTAATTTGGGCTTCACCGGGATAAAACAAACACGATAAAACGAAGTAAACAAATTATAAGAAAAAAGGTAAAGCAAAACACATTTTCATTGTTTTCATTCATTAAAATTGCTTACAAAACGAATTTTCGTATTATTTACTTTCTGTCCAATCTCGCTGATTTAAAGATTTTCCCAAACAAAACCAAAGACATCACATTTAAAATTTCATATTCGAATTTCGACAGCTTTTAAAATTTTTTAACTAAACGCTGCGTGAAGGCTTTTCAGTAATCCGTTTCAATGAACATCATTGATAGAACCTTAAGCTCAATTAAAGATCCTAACCCAAAAAAAAACCAGCATTGTGGGAGAACCAAGCTTAATTAACATTCGGTATCAGGCTATAAGTCGAACCAGAAAAAGAGAGAGAGGAGAGTAGCAGAGCAGAGCAGGGAGAGAGGCAGAGGGCGACAAAGAGGTGGTGGTGATGCAGAGAGGCCAAACTGCAGATCCAGGACTTTCTCGAGATCTCGTATAGCTGTTGATGGTTGTTAGGAGACTTGAGACTCCCCTACATAACCGCATTCGCTTCTCTTCTTTATCGATTACTCCATTCTCTCATCCTCATTCCCATTCCTCGACATCCATGATGGTACGCCAAGGTCCGCTGTTTCTGCTTTTTTTCATCTTTCAAATTATCACTCAATTGTTTCACCCTCTTATAGATCTAAGGAGAGATGATTTATCATTGTTTCTGCATTTTTTTCTTCTTTCAATTTGCAATTGGATTGTATCATTTTCTTTGGGAATCTATGAACGCTGGGATTTGTTTTGCTGTGGTTTCAGAAGCTGGAGAAGAACGCAGGTTTGTAAGAACTAATGGCGATACCCCGGTGGACCACCGAGGCGATGATGCTCGATTCCAAAGCCGCTGATCTTGACACACAAGGAAGAGAGACTCGCGGCTTCTCCTTTTCATGGATGTGATGCGCGCGCTTTTAGTTTGACATGTGTTTGCATTTAATCATTTGCTTTGATCTGAGTCATTATACTCATTCTCAGTAAACTTAACTTTTGGTTCTTGATCGCTGGTTTGTTCAGGTTTTGTCATGGTTATTAGTTTCCTCTTAAGGAACAAAACGGCATAAAAGGTTGAGGGCAAATGGCTACTGTTTGTTAGTGTATAAGTGAAAATAGTTTTTTTTTAGAACAGTTTTTGATTTTGATAGTTTGATTTGAACGGAATTATTTAAATTTGATTTGATTCTTATTTTTTTATTGGCTCAGGGTGAGGTCATCCTGTGTTACTGGGGCTTGTTTGATTGGGAAAATGAAAACAGTCCTTCGAAAGTGATGTGATTATGAAAATTTGCTGCAAATTATTTTCTAATAATCTTCTGAAAATGGTTCTGCTTTAGAAAACATCAAAAATATTTTTGCAAGCGGCACTAACAGACAGGCCTTGGACTGCGATCTCTCGAATTTGTTAATGGCTTCCCATAAAAGATTTGTTGCAATAGTCATGATTCTGACAGAGGGACAAAAAAAACTATAAAATGTTTAGTCTCTATGATCTGTTATAGGGCTAATAAATTAAAAGGAGAGGGACTTGATGGCAACGAGTGCAACTTTTTGCGTGAAGGCTATCAGATTTCAGATTTGATATGTTTATGCTCATGCAGTAATATTTGACAAAAAGAACACAACATGCGCATAAACTATAAGTTTTGTGGATTTTTCCCGTTTTCTTTGTTATTTTCTTTCCTTTCTTTTATTGAACTATTCCACACAGTCATTTTTATATACAATTCCTCAAATTCTTTATATACAATTAACTTTTTTTTCCCGATTTCATTTAAAAACGGTATTGTGTTGCTGGGTACTTTAAGATCATGTGAATTTAAGGTTTTTAAAAGTATCATTCTTTCTGGATTGGGAGTTATGGGACTGGTAATCAGACTCTATTCACTTCCCTTGTATTCTCGTATCTCACATTACATGGGTATATGAGAATATAAAAGTTGAACCAAGATTCTTCTACCATTTTCCCACTTTATTGAAATCCTTTCTTTGGAGAGACTTTTCTTTTAGTTTGAGGATTTTTTTTTCTTTTACATAAAACACATGGTACATATCGTTTTAGCTTAGGAGAGGTATGCAAAAATGCCCTGTTTGGAGGAGTGGCATCTTATAAGTTTTAAGGTAAAATGCATACTGCAAAAGATTGACCTTATTCTGAA
The DNA here is from genome assembly GCA_016808115.1 of Tetrastigma voinierianum. Lineage (NCBI taxonomy): Eukaryota > Viridiplantae > Streptophyta > Magnoliopsida > Vitales > Vitaceae > Tetrastigma > Tetrastigma voinierianum. Next base: position 43,241 of record JAEQBH010006927.1, on the reverse strand, counting down.
GGAAGCAAATAAATTCATAATGTCATGGTCCCAACTGTACTTTTTGATGGTAATAGATATGACAAAGCCTCTACTACAGCGCATGCTTGTTCTTTATCATCTTCTCACAGTCCACCAATATCATACATGAAATAAATACAATAACCAGTTCAAAATCTGATCATGAACCTTAATTAGAACTGTCCACCATCTGATTTCATATCCATTTCTGACTTCTGATCCTGTCCAAACACGCTTTCATGATTGACATCATTCAATGAAATGTCTTCTTTTCTTTCATTTTTCAGTTTTAATATATTGAGAAGTGTGGTGGCTGTGCTACTGCAATGGATGCACTTGATGTTTAGTTATGCACTTTATATATCCATTTTAAGTTGATGGTGAGCTAAAAGGATGATGAAACTAGGGAATAAAAAGATCTGGTAATTTTTTGGCTGTGAGGGAGTTATGCAAGGTAAATGAAATGGTTCCATCATTGAATCAAAATATTTTAGGCACTATTACACTATTTGCATCATTAGAATTTATACCACAAGTTATTTTCCCTTTCTTAAGGTATGTATTTGAGTTCAACTGTAATTTTTAACTTCCATTTTTATGCATAAATTTTTTGCCTTCACCCTGTCTTCTCCTTTCTAAGCTTTTTCTAATGTCTATGATCTTGTTATTTTTTTATCAATTAACAGTATGTCGCTTAAGAGAAATAGATGAATGATGAAGATGATGATACCCCACCTCTTTATTATCATTTATTTTTAGTTTGAGATGTCGGTTGTCATTGTCTATGTTGAACTTCCAAAATCTAATTTGGTGAACTTCACAAATAGGTGCTTTCTACTCCTACCCATTTCCAAAGGAAGTTGTTTGGAACTAGGAGCAGGTATTGGTCGATTTACTGGTGAATTAGCTCAGAAAGCTGGCCATGTTATCTCTTTGGACTTTATCGAAAGTGTTATAAAAAAGGTAATTTTGATTTCCTACTTCGATGAACATCACCTGTTCTGGTAGAAAAAGCAAGAATGATGCTCAAATATGGAATTTGGTTGAATCTTCTTTTTTCAATGTCCACTTTGCAGAATGAAAGCATAAATGGACACTACAAGAATGTCAAGTTTATGTGTGCTGATGTGGCATCTCCAGAGCTGAATTTTCCAGCAGAATCAGTGGATTTGATATTCTCTAATTGGCTTCTGATGTATCTTTCTGATAAAGAGGTATGCTTGATAACATGCTATGCTATATGGGCTAGTGGTTGAATGTCTGGCTTATTGAAGTATTATAGTGCTTGGGGGAATCCAGAAAGCAAGGTAAAGGGTCAGGGGAAGGAAACAAAGTATTGATGGCTGGTGCTTCGCCATTTGCTAACAATTTTTTAAAATAAAATAATTTAATTCTTCTAAGTACTCATGGAATTTAGAAACTTGCATTTCTCATCTAGTTACTTCAATTGATTTCCTCACACGTGCTCCATTTCCTTTGTGTCTGAGTATGGCTGGCAGTTTCATCTCGTCACCATCTAATATCCATGTTTACTGTGGAAAATATTGAATGGTCCCCTGTGAGATGTGGTGGTGATTTTTCTTTACTGAAATTGTCATATCACCCATGTTTATGTCAGGACATGGTTAATGGTGGGAAGGGACTTCGTCACATAAGTGGAAGCTGGAATCCAATATGGCACCGGTAATTTGAGAGGAGCAAAATATGGGGCTGTTGTTTTTATATACTCTCCTCGGACAGATGTCAACACTGTCTTTTTTCTTTGTGTGGATGCTATTTCTCTCTGATTTTGTAGTTATAAGTTCATGACCAGAATGAAGGCTTTCCTTTTCCACTGAGATTTTCTATTGTCCTGCTACTATTTTGGCCTTGTGGTGTTATATTTCACCTTAGGACTTCATCCTTTGGCATATTGTCTTATTGGTACTGAAGATTCATCTCAGAATATCTTCTAGTATTACTCTGGTCACATCTGAAACTAAATCCATGTCTGCGCTAGAGCGAACTTTCTTTATTTAATATACCCCCATTGCCTTGTTGCTCCCCAGCTAATGATAGCCTCATTTGCTATGCCTATAACACCCTTCTTCCTTCTCCATGGATTGCAGGTTGAGGAACTGGCGGAAAGAATGGTCAAATGGTTAAAGGTTGGAGGCTTTATTTTCTTCAGAGAGTCATGTTTACTAGTCAGAGATTCTGTTTAAAAGTAACCACCCCACTATCGGGAACCCAGATTTTACAAAGGTTTGTTTTGTAAATTGTTTGCCCATTTTAGTCAATTGAATCCATGACAAAAGATTGGAATTAGTTATTGGTATTTTCACAAGCCACCATTGTGACTGCTGCTGGTTAACATGTGCAGAAGGATATCCCTATAACAGAAATTATTTGTCATGCTAATTTTTTCAAACATAATTATGCCGTACTGCAGGTGTTTAAGGAATGCCAAACACATGATGGTTCTGGGAATCTCTATGAACTATCTCTGGTTGGCTGTAAATGCATTGGAGCTTATGTGAGAAACAAAAAGAATCAAAATCAGGTATAAATTTGGATATTTTCCCCTTTGATTTTCTGTATTATCTTAGTAATACTGACAAAATGAGAATATAAATGTGATGTTTACATAATGCAGATTTGCTGGTTATGGAAAAAAGTCAGCTCACAGGATGATAAGGGCTTCCAGAAGTTCTTGGATAATGTTCAGTATAAATGGAATGGCATATTACGCTATGAACGTGTCTTTGGAGAAGGCTTTGTAAGCACAGGAGGGATTGGTATAGCACATTTACCAAATCCATTTTTCAATCTTTGGCCAGTCTAATAGAACAGCTTTTATTTGGGGAAATGAAAATCTTTGGGTACTGTCCTTGTTGAATTTAGAATCTTTCCATTAGGAGTTTGGAATGAGTTTGATTTGATCTTTAGTAGCAAGGCTGCAGGAATAATTTGGTTGTCAATTGTTCACCATCAATTTTTAAGTTAGAAATCATGTGACCATCATAGATCTAAATCCCAACTCTTCACAGTAGGCATGTTGTCATTTTTTCTGGTGAGTGTAAAGCCTTGAGTTGTTTCATAAAAATGTTGACTTAATTCTGGAAACCAAACTTCACTTGAATAAAACACTTAGGAAGTTGTAAGGTAACTGCACAATTTGAATTCATTGATTTAGAGAGGATAATGCTAACTTCTATTATTTTGAGGGCAAACACTGATAGGACGCTGAGTTTGTGTTAAGTTTTTCTACTTTGTTTCAGTACTTCAATTTCTACTCAGAGCTGAAGACTTTATGAGTAATAAATTGCTAACACACACACACACACACGCACATACACACGCACACACACACACATGCACATACACACGCACACATACATGCATATACGATTGAGCTAGCCATGCCTACATCTACCAAATCACACACACACACACACACATGTATATATATGATTGAGCTAACAATGCCTACATCTACCAAATCACACATACACATGTACCATGTCTGCATCTGCCAAATTTAATGAAAAGGATCGCCTCAATCCATCACCTATCTTGTAGCCTTTTACAAGACCTTCATTCCCATAACATTTTCTTTCTGACTTAAATATTTATAAAGACATTCACAATGTATTTCTACTGGTATGGAAATATAATTTGTTAAATATCAATATTTTGTAATCGTATTCTTTATCAAAAGGAATATATACAAAATAAGAACTTGAAACAAAATAAGAACTTGAAACACTTAAGAACTTTTGCTATTGTTGCTCAAAATTTAAGCCCTTGGTTGACTTGTGTTTTATGCTTACATGAATATTTACAAACTCAGGATCAGTTAGTTTGAACTTAGAACTTATTCATTCATTAACAAATAGAATTGCTCATACACTTAGCATATTCTAAACATTTGATTTTCTACATCTTGCAATATACTTTGAAGACACAAACAATTGTATCTTTTGATGCTTGGTATAATACAACAGACAATATTGAACATACAAAATCAATACTTGATACAATGGATGCAGACTTGCTTGTGATGATTCTGCCAGATCATTACTAGTTGGTTTGCTGAACAACTATCCTAGTATTCTTCACCACTGACCAAACTCCTGGTTTTTGAGCACAGAGACAAACAAAGAATTTTAGAGAACACTACCTTAAACCGGGTCAGAAGGTCTTAGATGTGGGCCGGGCATTGATGGGGTGACTTCTACATGGCAGAGAACTTGATGTTGAAGTTGTTGCATTGGGACTCCATAAATATGGTTTCTTTGCTCTGAACGTGCAACAATTAAGTCGTAGTCGAATTTGAGGTAGTTGGACTGCACCAAGAAATCATATCCCATTAAATACCTTTGACGGATCTACAGCCTATACCTATTCTTCTACATTCAAGTAATATACCTTTCTTTTTAAAATGGTTATGCTTCTGTCAATTATATTATTTCTGCCTTCATAATGTAGTTCCATTTGGGTTGGATGGAAAGCAAATGCTCATAAGGGCTTCTTACTCTCTTCAGCATTTTATGAGCATTTTCTCTTTTCTTCTATAGGTCTTTCTGGAAACCAAATATATATGTTTGCCTTCTTTGCATAAAATACCTCTTTCTTTCCATGTCTGAAAGATCGTTATGGATTTAATGTAAGATGTCATCTCCAATATCCTTGAGTAAATTAATGGGTCAGTTAGCATTTGTAGGGAAGACTTCAACATAGTTCTGAAAACACATGCATGCACATATACATATTTGCACTTAAAGTCTTCCATCACACAAGTGGTCTTAAATCAAGCTAATTTCACCTAACAGCTTTAAACTTGGCTCTGTCCCACCTATCACTCCTGGGTTTGATAACAGATCCCAAATCCCAAACCGCTTCATGATCTGTACTGTGGAATGAGCAATCCCTTTGGTTTGTCCTGAAATTCAATTTCTGTTCTATTTTATTTCATTTTACTTAATTCTGTGATTGCATGAGTATTGAACTTTGACATATTTCCAGGACAAACCTGCACTATTTAAATCCTTTTCATGGCTAGCCTGAGGTAAAGTTCTGATAAGTGATTACTGCAAAGTCATCATGATCCACTGGAAGAATTCGTAGAATATATTATAATAAATAGACATAAACATAATCCATGATAATTTTTGCCAAGATGGGCCATGTTCAGTCATCAACCAAGATTCCATACTACGGCCTTTTCTCCTTATATAATAAGCTTAATCTTCTGTTTTCATCCATAGATGTTTATAAAGTCTTCATCCAATCGAGTTTAACATATACATCCAAACTGAATCAGGTCACAATACATCCGCCTTTTTTTTCCTTTTTTAGTATCTATGAATGTGTTCCTGCCAATTGAAACAACGGTTATGGTTAGAATAGTCTTGCAACAATATTTCAAAACACTCATACATAAAGATCCGGTCAACTGAATCGTCATATCTGTCCTCCTTCTTTTTTCTACTAGTACTGAATACTCATACTGAGTCCCAATCTATTATCATCTCAACATGTTCTGCATGACGCAACGAAATAGTCGACGGTTGGAAGGCTAAGCTGGAACAGGAGTTCATCCGGTGAGCAGAGATCATTTTTTCCTATTGTAAAGAAACAGAAAACCCACCGCTTCCTTTCAAAGATCCTCGTCATCAAGACTGGTAATCCCGCCCACAGCTGTTACGTCTTGATCGTTTCATTGAAACCACGCGCTATGGTCGAATCCAAAGCAAGTAAATTAAGGCAGGTATTATAGTCCGTAATCAATTAATGAGTTGGAGTTAGCAGAAAATTTGTTATTCTAATTTTTAAGAGAATGGGGTGGATAGTTTACAAAGGAATACTATTTCATCACGCTTTCCACTTCCCCAATATTTCTTCTGAATATTGTTTAACAAACTTGGTCGTCGCCTCCTCCATGATTCCATCCCATTTCTTTGATTTGCATTGATTCATCTATGAATTTTACAAATCATACACGGTATAGGGCTAGCTTGTTGGTTGAACTTTGAGAAATGCTTCGAACACTGTTTTTCATGTCTTGGAAAAAATGTTTGAAAACTTAGCGATTAAATTTTATATCTAATCTTTTATTTTCAAACATTATACATGTTTGTATAATTATTTTTTAAAACATTCGAAATAAATAAAAGTAATTAAAAGATGTTTAATAGAAATATCATCTTTTTCGTTCTCAAAACATAGATGGTCTATTAGTTGTTTTTAATTGTCAACCATGTTTTTTCTGATTTTTTTATTTGAAGAATAAAAAACTGTTCCAAAATTGATTATCTAACATACTTTCTTTATAGTATTTTAATGAAAGTGATTCTCCTTTTAAAATATTTTAAAGAAAATATTATATAAGTGGTTTTTAAAGTATTTTTAAAATTTTTAAGGGAAAAATATGTTTTGATGTTTTCATTCCAATATAATTAGCAAAATTATAATTAATAATCTTTAAATAAGCAAATTCATTATTTAAGATTAGTGAAGGTAAATGCCCGGAAAATCAATAAGAATAAACTAACCAATTTGATTTATATTGACAACTTAAAATAACTTAATATAAAATTGAATTAAGTCATTAAGTGCCATAAAGGTTTGACGCAAGTAGCAAAGGGGTGCATCTTCAAAAAAAAAAATGTTATAAGAGTGAGATAGGTATATTGGAAACCATAGTCAACCTTGTAAGAACAAAGTGTTAAAAGTTTTAAAACAAAAATTTTCGAAGTCCCACATCGGTTGTGGAAGTGTTTGTATAACACTTTATAAGAATGAAAACCTTACTTACTATTGAAAAGAATTGGAGGCCCACTGGTGATGGGTGGGTCTCTTTTCCATGGGCTCCCCTTCGTGGGCCTACCAAATATATTATATATAATATATTAATAAATCAAAAGATCTAGCCTCGTCTGGTCTGGTTTATTCTTATACAACCAAGTTTTTTTTTCCAATCACATACAAAAATCCAACAGATTCACTTAATGGAGAGGAAAATAATAAAGAGTTTGCCTGAAATAAGTTTTCTAAGAATACTTCAACAATATAGTTTCATCCCTGAGAATTACTACCTTAAGCCTTCACAGACAAGAGAAGTGGTGGTCATTGTCTTTAGGACATTGCATATTGCAAGACTCTATCTATCAAGTCAATGTATACCACTTGTGGGTACCATGGCTTTTGGCCCAGCACCCCTATACAAAAGGCCCAGGCAGATCAAGGCCCACAGGCAAGGCCCAAGCTTCAGGCCCAAGTACCCTTACCTACAAGTCATGTCCAAGTATCCTCACACGAACATGGATCTGAATAATAGCCCGAATCCCAGCTCGTGGACTATCTGATTATAGCAAAGGCCTCAAGAATTCATTGCCCGGGCACATCCTCTTCTAGCCGATCACTGCCTCTAGCAAGACATCAACCACATTCCCTACCGATCCTCGCAATCCTCAGGCCCACCTCCTCCCATGAATCACGTACATAACCACCCTTAGGATGACTGCATCCGATGCGGAAGATTAGGAATACCTGATCACCAAAGCGAAAACGTTGATGCTAAATGAAGCGCCTTCCCTTCCATTTCATGAATTAATCACCCACTTTCCGCAAAGGATCACCTCCCTCCCGCGGCCATGGCGAATCACAACAAGTAAAAGGAGACATTAAAAACAGATATTTACGCCTGGCCATTCCGGTCTTAACCTTAAAGATCGAGAGTCGGCCGGGTACACCATCGCGGCAAGCCTTGTTTGTTTTGCAGTCCTTGTCGCTGTGTTAATGCCCCGACGATCCCGTGAGACTCTCGAACCGAGATAATAATCGCTCGTCTATGGAGCAACCAAGCAAAAAATCTCACCCGCACACGCAAGCAGTTTGGCTACATTGACTATCAAGGATCCCCACACCCCGTTTTCAATAGGTTCCCGCTCACTATCTTGCCCCATCTGTCCCATCACTACGGCCAAAGAACTCCAACAAACTCAACCTTGAAGACCAATTTCTTCATTGGCGCTAGGATATGGAAGCAAAGCAAGAAGAGCAGGCCAGACCGATGGATGAATTACGAAATTGTGTTGACCATTTTCAAAAGAAGAGAACGCACCCCTCGCGGCTCGCGAAGAGAGGACTGGGTGAAAATGCAAGAGCGAAAGCAACAATCCCGCACCTTCGGCCAGCTAGAAGAGTAAGGAGCCCATCAGTTGTGCATAATGATGCAAAGAAATGGGATGATGAGTTATCCTATGGTAGCCTCTGCCATCAACCCTCACCCCAAACAACATAGAGGCCAATCAATAAAGAGGCCCCCGCTTTCCATTCTAGTCGCTTTCACAAGCAGCATGCATCACAGTACTAAGAGAAATCAGCAGAGCCGGTACCGGAGGTAGCCCGGAAAATGTGCTCCACGGGCACGGGCAGCACCATCACTTCCGTTCATGTATCCTACCTCCGGGTTTGCACCCGCCTCGCACATGCTTATATCTACCACCGGGTCTAGGGACTCAAGATACGCTATCTCCACTCGCCAAGACATCTGAGCTATGAACCGCCTCGTGGCTTGGCTGTGACCGCCTTTCCATGCATGATGGCTCCTCCGATCCGTATGATCACATGCTGCATTTCAACTAGGCAATGATACTTAATGCGGGAAACGACCGCTTACTATGGAAAGTGTTCCCGACTAGCTTAATAAACTGCTTCTGGCTCTGTCATAAACTCCTCGGATCACCAACTGCCAGAGCGTAGTCAGTGGGTAGCATTTGTTTCCTAGTACTTGTGCTCGGCTTGATGTATAAACACAGTTTTCCAAACCATCTTTGTGAGGACGAATCCATCCGCTGACACTAGAAGATTTGGATGGGTTGTCCAATAGATTGATTTGTGTATGACGTACCCTCTAGAATTTCCGGGCGGGCTCGGGGTCGACCACCCATTCTTCCACTCGCTGTCTTTAGATCCGCCTGCCACACAGAGAGCAGGCCAATTGAGCTGATGGCATTCAATGCTAGAGGACAATATCCGGGCAACCTGTGACACCCCATTCCTGGCCCCGTTGACTACCCGTCAACCCGCTGAATAACAGTGATGCTCGGTTACCCGACACACCACTTTAGAAAACTCCAGTAGTCTCCTCTAGACTGTGGAGTTCTAATTAAATAAACACCCGTGACAAACTCGTCTCAAGCAAGCACCAATGAGCACCACAATGATACAAATATGGATAAAACCGCCCTGGGCCCATACTACAATATCCATAAAAACATACCAACTATATCCACAGTTCTATGAGTTCAAATGTTTTACTCCTTATACAACATATATTAAAACACTCGAATTCTAATACATGTCACTCACGAAGCTAAAGTCACACCCAAATTTTCTTTAAGGCACTTTTAGGACGCAGCCGTCTCTCGCACGCTCCCCGCACCGCAAAATAGTATCCCGACCGTGAGCTAATGCCTCGCAGTGGAATCACCCTAAGTGGGCTACTCTCCACCTAAGTGCAAAGGCAATGTTCCAAAAATAAACATACTTCAAGTAAAATGCATGATCTTGAATGTCTACATGACCAACTCCGAGATCCCGAGTCCTCACCACCCTCCTTCACACTCGCCTGCCTTATGCGAGAATTATTATTTTGTTAGCTTGTGGAAAACCCTCCGATGTGTATATATATATCAATTGGGCCGTCCGACGATTAATATATTATTTGTTTGTGGACTATCCGGTCAATATCAATCGGGCCGTCCGACGATTGATACTTTAATTTGACTACCCTCCGATAATTAATATTTTTAGACGACCTCCGAATCATTTCTCTGACTCATCTTATGCACTCACTCTATACCCTATGGTGTTCCGGGAGCTGGCGGAATGCATGCACGCCAATTCCAATACAGCCTGACCACTGTAAATATATAAACATGCATATATTTACAAACATTCAATTCACACAATCATGTAAATTCTCATTTCATATCAAAATTACCACTGCTACACGATCAAACACGCAAAGAATTTAATTTAAATCAATTGACTAAACACATATTTTCACAAAATATATTTCCAGAACATCGTTTCTGGGAACAAGAAACCCTAGTTAATGCCTTCAAAGCACAATTAAGGCTCACTTACCGAACCCGGTTTCACACGGCCATTTCCTACTCAAACAAACCAATACAAGATTTATAGAACACTTCATTCACACATTTAACCCAAACAAATCCGTAATGACGATACGGTCGTCGTGGGTCTCAACTGGGGCACTTCGATTCCAAGGTTTGAACTGATCAAACTGGGCTGCTCAAGGCCTCAACCAACCGAAATATTACAATGACATTTAATCGCAAGATGAAACCAAGTAGGAGAAACCCCTACCTCGCTTGAGGAAATTTCTAACCGTACCCACGCGGCTTCTCTCCGCATAGAAAAGCTCCTTCTTGTCCCAAGACGCCGACACTGATTGCTCAGATTGTAGAGAGGTTCAAGCTATCTCTCTCTCTAAAATTTAATCAAATCGACTACTGGACCAAAATTCTCCCCACGTTTTTCTTCTTTTATTTGGAGGTTGATGTCACTATTCCCATTTGGTCTTCTAGTGACTTAAACAACCTAAAATGCCTATTATGTCCCTTCATTTCCAAGGCTTTGACATCTCACTATCTCACACCATTTCCATCATTTCTCTACTCATAAATTCCAGGCATATGAGCAGCAGGGAGACTTCGTCAGATCGAAAACTGTTTTACTAAGACCCGACCGCGATGTCGAAATGGCTAACCCGACCGCCTCGAATTTACTAAATTTACGCGCTAGTTGGATTTCACGAGATTCATTCCAATCTGCAATCCATTTTGTCATCCGAGATCTAGAGAATAAATTTTGGATTTAACCAACAGCATCTTAGTAATCTAAATTACGATTTTGCCATTTTTCCAGAATCGGAATTTCTGCCCATCTCTCCTCTTGGGTGCTGAATTTCGCCCCAAATTCTAGATACCACAATCACCACATGCATACGCAACACTCTATCACACGTGAAACAACCATTTAAATCTTAAACGACTAAACCACGTGACCTTCATCCCAAACAAGAAGGGGATAGGTAGCCCAAGACGGTCCCCGTGTTCCCACGTTGACCTCCACTCCATAGTGTCGCCACAGCACCTTGACAATTTACGCCCGGCGTCGAAAACCCGATCACTGACTATCACGACACCGGTCCCTCCTCGAAGGTCCCATCCGGTCAACTCAATCTCGTCCTCAATCCACCACATGAGTCGGATCCGGGAGTATCTCCGAGTAATGGGACGCGTGAAACACCGTACATCCGATACGCCAAAGTGTCTAACCGGGCACGCCAATGCCTATCCTCTCGAAAGAGATCTCAAAGGCTCCATAGAATCTCACATATTTCCACACTTCGCGAACCTCGACCACGCCTCTTAGGCATCACCTTCACACGATCTCCAACCTCGAACCCTGTGGGTCGACGTCGTTATCCATCAAGATAAATTCTTCCACGGCTGAGCCGTGAGAAGACGCCGTCATATCAAGCCCACCTTCCTGAGGTAGTCTCTAATCAGATCAGACTTGATAGCTCTCTCTCACCTCCGGTCCAACATAACTGGATCTACATGGCTCTATACAATGCCCTGCTAATGGGAAAAGACCAGATAATTACCGTGAACGCTGTTGTGTTAATCCACTATGGCAAGTCCCTCCCACCGCTCTTATGATCCGTGGACGATGTCAGAGTATGTCCTCTTAGTACCTCAGATAGTCCTCTAAGACCGACATATCCGGTTCGAGGGTGGAACAGATCATCGCGCCACTGCCCATAGCCTTTGGAAATCGCAAGTGTGCCGTGAAACCTCTGTCTCTATCCGACACTCATGGGATACCGGTATCTAAGCGTAGCCGACTATCTCTCGAATATATAACCGGCAGAATCTCTCCAAGGAGAAGGTCATCCGCATGGCTAGAAAACAGCCACCGTGAGCCGGCCCACTATCACCGCACCGCGCTATGCTTCGCGCGTCCGCGTGCGGGTCACAAAGTCCACTTCCCGCGGACGTTCCCACTTCCCACCCGCCCACCTCCAATGGCCGGCAGCCCACCGCCTTCGTACCAAATTTTGCACCCGCCGACATGTGAGATGATCGTCAACAGTCCCCACGGTCTCTTCATCCCACTCCAATAGTAATCGCGATCGAAGATCCTCGTACACTGCGCCACCGGATGCACGGCAAATCGAGAGTAGTGAAACTCCCTGAGAATCTCCTCTCTCAAATCGGTCAACTGGGGAACCACTACCCGTCCCCTATATGGAAGACTACCATCTACGTGAACGGTCCAGTCCTCACACCGTGCTCGATCGGTACTGGTCCCCATGGACACACTATCTCGGGCCCCACCACTGGACTCAATCAACACTCACAACAGACTGCGGTGTAATTAAACCCCTTAAGGTACTGGTCGCCACGATCGTAGCCCAACCGCCCCATGGGCCTCGAGCATCCGCTACCCTGGTAGTTATACAGCCAACGCCTCGTGACTTCCGATCGAGTGCATCGCCCACTACATTTGCCTTACGGATGGTAATGCAAAGTGAAGTCATAATCCTCTGTTCCATTCATCCGCGCGCTTTATATTGAGGTCTCAGCCGTGAAACATAATGGTTTTTATGGTTTGAGTACACCCGAACTCCTCAGCCAGATAGCGCGGCTAAATCTTCATAAGGCGGCGACTAATCGCTAACTCCATGTCGCGCGGGGTAATTTTGCCGCGTGATTCTAACCGACGAACTATAAGCTACTACCCTCCCTGACTACATCAAAACACATCCCAATCCGCCTCGAGGCATCACAATACACCGGTACCCCCGTCCCCGTCTCGAACTATCGCATGGGAGCCGGGCAAGTCTCCTCTTCAACTCCCGAATGCCTCAGACGGCCATCCCAATCAAACCCGACTCTCCTTCCCGGTTAACTTTGAAGGTCATAAAAAGCCGCTATCCCGGAGAAATAATGAATCTCCTGTAATACCAAGCTGTCCAAGAAACTACGTGATTCAAAGACTACACTTAGCCTCTCCCACCATCGCCGACCTTCCTCCGGGTCGACCGACACTTACCGCCGACACCCGGTCCCAAAATCTCACCCCGCAGTTTAACTCCCACTTACCGAACTCGCGTATGTGTGGAGGCCTCACCGAACGATTCGGCGATACTTGCGATTCTATTTTTACCGGAAGACGATGCATTCGACGGCGACGTCAACATCGAACGTTAACGCGGCACGGAATCAACACGTTTATCGCCAATTCCGTAGATTTCAGAACCGCGTCACATCTCTATCCCAGAACCAGATCAACTCACGACGCACATCGCCAACTCGATCGCGCCTTCGAACTGATTGTACGGAATGAACAACTTATTATATTCATCGAACGCCCAACGAGATAAAGAGAACGTCTTACGTTAATATTATCTTCTTTTAACTCTATAGTTTTTTAAAACGTTAGCTAAATATTCATCAACCCTGTCATCTACAACTCATCTGGTCTACATCAACTATATAAACAACCCATACGATTCATTTTACCACCCAACAATCATCTTGATCCTGCGGAGGTAGTCTGTGAAGCTTCATTCGAAAAACATCCGTGATATTCGCAAACCACTCGGTGTAGATCTAAGTTTGGTCTCACCTCGCCCTCTAGGTAAGGCTTCGCGAAGCACCCGCTAACTCACCCCCGAAGCACTGACTCATACCGCCTGGGCAAATGTCATGCTTGGCTTCAAATAATTACACGAGTACCGCTTCGCGTAGCGAGTAACCCTCCTACGCTACAATCGGCAACGACCCCGTAGTCGTCACCAATCCATCCTCGTGGATGACATCAACTCCACATCCACGATCCCGTATCCACCGTAGCAGAGTCCCGAGATTTCCAAATTAAACCTCGACATATAATCCCTATTCTCGCCCTAATCCTTAGGGGAGAACTCACATACAAAGGCTCCTCTAAAGGCCTTAACCTCTAAGCCCAAATCCAATGACTGGGTAGATAACCCTACTTATGTCCCACCATCAACTCGATGGTCATTAACTCATCCATGCCGTTCGACATCAACAACCAATATGTCTACCACCCTAAGGTCCACTATGCTTCCCCACGCAGAACTCGATTCGTCCTCGACTTCGAATTTTACACTCGCCCTCCGTCTATCTCGTGTTGTTAGTGCTTGTATAGCAACTGCAATCAAACTGCCTTCAATCTGCATTTGGGGGAGCGGAGGAATGAATCGTATACTCTCCCTGCTTAACCAACTGGATCAAGGTCCCAAAGTCCTAGGATCCCTGTCTTTGGGGGCAATCCCGTCTCACCTGCCCAATCCTGGCCCTGGTCTTGAAACTTGTGTGAAGCAAAAGTCTTCTACCTCTTCCCCGAACTAGAAGAAGGGTGATCCTCCATCTTGCTACCAACACCCGCATCCCGAGGTCTGGTTATCCTCGATCTCTCTCTAGGTCGTGGCCACCCCAACCATGGAGTCCATGTCCTCGTAGGCGAAGTCCTACGATCCCGCCCGAATGGACAACTCTTCACCCCATTCTCGATCTCCTCACCTTTGGCCAAGCTCTGGCCACGTAATCATTTCAAGAACGGCTAACTCGAATCTAGCCACGTAGTTCATCACACTGCCGCCTCGCTTCAAATTTAGGAACTCCCGAGCCTTCGCATGCCCTTGTGTCTCAAAGTACTACCCATGAACAGCTCCTAAACTCCTCATTCATGTCATAACCTCTAAGTCTCTAGAAGTCCTAACCCAAATAAATTTTGTAAAATTTATTTCTTTTATTTCCTTTGTTCCAGTTTACACACTGTAAACTCCAAAATTTTCCACACCTATGTGCTATTTACCTAAGCACACAAACATTCACATCATACATACAACATGACATACACACCATCATACAATAATTCATCAAATCACACAGCACACCAAACACGTGCATGCAAGGTCCTAGTTTTGTGTCCCGTGATTTCCTAGGTAATTCATACCTAAACTCAAGATCGAACCACACCTAAGGCATGTATGTTCTCACTAGCGGTCTAAGCCCAAATCCTCAATCTCAGGGTTTCATATATAATCTATACTCCACATCAAACCACCCAGTGGTGATGGATACACAAACCCGAGCTCCCTAGGTACTGTGATATTCAAGCTCAATACTACCGTGACACCCTATCGGGGTCCGTTGACGCCCACAACTGCGAACACGAGTGGATGTCTGCCACCCGACGCCACTTTAGAAAATCTGCAGAGTCTCCTTGGTGGGGAGTTCTATCCAAATAAAACACTCGCATGAACCTGGTCCCAAGCAAATTAATATAATCAAATGATACAAATATGGATAAACCTACTCGGCCCATACTATAATATCCATAAAAACATACCAACTATATCCAATAGTTCTGGGTTGAGTTCAACAATGATTCTTTATACAACATATATTAAAATACTCGAATTTAATATAAACATCAACAAAGCTACAGCTTCAATCCCGGCTTTCTTCTAAAGCGGCCTTTAGCCGTCTCGCACGCCTCCTTGTACCGTAAAATAGTATCCCTCGACCTGGTGAGCTAATGCTCAAAAGAGTGGAATCAATTCCTAAGTGGGCTACTCTCCACCCAGCAGCAGTGCAATGTTCCAAAATAAACATACATTCAAGCAAATGGCTGATCCTACTTGAATGTCTTACATGACTAACTCGTATCCCAGTCCATCGACTCTCACACTCGCCTAAGCCTTGTATGAGAATTATTATTTGTTATAGTTTAGAAAATCCTCCTAGTGTGTATATATCAATTGGTCGTCCCATTATTATTATATATTGCTGTGACTGCCTCCATGAATAATTGGGCCACCATTTGATATTTTTAATTTGACTACCCTCCGATAATTAATATTTTATCACTCTCGAATCCATTTTCTGTACTCATCTCATGCACTCACTCCTATAGTCCTAGGTGTTCCGTGCATATGGAATGGCTGTGCCAATTCCAATACGCCTAATTCACGTAAATATATAAACATGTATAGATTACAAAATATCTAACGCACATTAACTATGTCATGTAAATTCTCATTTCATACATCAAAATTACCACTACACGATCAAACACGGTTACCTTAATTTAAATCACTCGACCAAACACATATTTTCACAAAATATATTTTAACACTGTTTCGGGAATAGTAAAACCCTAGGTTACTGCCTTTCAGCATTAAATTATCGCCCACGTAGTGAACCCAGTTTGTTCGCACTTCCTACCAAACAAACCAATACATGATTTATAGAACACCTTCATCACACATTTAAACCAAATGTAAATTCAGAATCGAGCATGGGCTGTCTGTGGGTCTCAAATCTGCAAGCACTTCGATTCCGCCTGGAACTGATCAAACCACTGCTCAAGGCCTCAACCACAAAACCCAAACACTTCCGCTCAGATATCTAAACCTCAACTCCTGCTATTTAGTAGAAACCACTCCCAGATAGCTGATGTCCCAACCGTACCCACGCTGGCCTTCTCCAAGGTGAGCGCCTTCTTGTCCTAAGACTAGACGGTTGGATCGTCTCATATTCGTAGAGAAGTTGCTCATTCTCTCTCTAAATTCTAATCAAATCGACTACTGGACCAAAAATTCCCTTCCCCCACGTTTTTCTCTTCTTTTCATTTGGAGAAGACAAGTCACTATTCCTATTTTGTCTTCTAGTGACTTAAATAAACTGTACGCCTATTATGTCCCTTCATTTCAATGATTCTAAGACTATCTCGCCCTCCATTTCCATCATTTACTCATGCCACCTATGGCACATGGAGTAATGCAGGTTACATGTGACTTCGTCAGATCAAAAATCTTTAACACCCGACCGTGATGCATCGTGAAATGTGCTAACTTCCAATTCAGTTTCGAATTCTACGAAATTTACGTGCTAGCCGGATTTCGTGAGACAATTCCAATCTGCAAATCCATTCGCCATCCGAGACGAGAATAAATTTTGGATTTTAATCAAATGAACCCTGCAATCCCAAAACATTTTAAGATCCACCACTTCCAATCTTCAACTTAGCAATCATGAACTCCCCAAACCACGATCAAACAGGCATGTTTCGACCACTAAGGGACAGTCTGAACAAAAGGAGAGTCAGAGTAAGAACTAGAAACACCCCCGACCGCAGAAGAGAATTCCTCTGAACATCTCTTACGATAAACTCCTTCCTCTCATCCGGGATCACCCCGACTTCAAATGGCCCACATCAATTCTGTCAGATCCCACACAACGCAACCAGTCTTTGAGATGTGATTACCATGTAGATTAATCAGCATGAGACCAACCTGGCGTCGGCCAAATTTTTGAAAGGTTAATCAAGGCCGGCCACCTCAGGAGATACGTTCGAGAGACGGCCCGCGGAGCTAAGGCCGTTCCTTCGGTTGAAAGAATAATGGCCAACGCAAAGCTTCCGCCTGAACCTCGACCCAACATAAACTACATACTAGGTGGCTTGGTTGACAATCAGTATTAGTCTAAATGCCAAAAGAGGAGGCTGTTGCGAGTAGCCACAGCTCAGGCCTGGGTGAACACCATCGACGTCCAACATCAAATGTGAGCAATCAAACACTGATGGCCCATATTCTTCCCCCTCGTTAACCTGGCCCAGTCATTACTCCACACCACAATGCACTGCACATCTATGTATTAACGATTTTTGTGTACGCAGTACTCAAGGTTGACCTCGGTAGTGTGGCTGACTAAGATAATCGCCGCCTTCGTGCATGAACATATCTTTGACAGTCGAGTTCCGACACCCCTACCCCATCATGACGGGCGTACGCCACCCACGTAAACCCGCCCATTACTCTCCAACATCAGAAATCCCGTGAAGCGGTCGTATTGCTTGCTTAAACCTCCTATAAAAATTTTCATTATAACTTAGATTTAAAATCTTAGCAGCGAAACTGGCAAGATGATCACGTGATATAGTCTAAATTCCAAATCCCGTATACATCCAATTTACACTATATCCAAAATATGAAACCAAAGATACCATCACATTCTATCACACTAAACTATGTACATACATATGTCCCATTATACATATTCAAAGTATGTTCTACAATATATCTGGCTAATGTTGACTTAAACTCGATATCGACAATCCTATCAGGTCTAAATGGCCTTGCACTGTGACTTGAAAATAGTTTTGTAATACAAAAGAATTATTTTTAAACGAGCTCAAGTGAGTGTATGCTTTTATAAACTTTTCTTCCTAAAAATGATTTAAACATGTAAAACTCTCTTTTATAAATATCATTTTTCCAGAAGCTTTGCTTGTTTGCTTTCTTAAAGTTTTTCTAAAACTTTTCTTTTATTTGCTTGCTTTTTTTACTTGCTTGCTTTGTTTCGTTCTTAAAAGCTTGTAAAAGTCTTATTTCTTGCTTGCTTGTAGTCTATTAAACTTCTCATAATTTTTCTTGCTTGCTTGTTCATTTATCTTGCTTGAAAAGTTTCTTAAAACCTTTCACAACCTTTGCTTTAAAATTTTCTCAAAACTTTTCATAATACGGGAGCCTTAGCTCAACCACATGCTTTGAAAATAAAACCCACGGGAGCTTGGCTCAACCGATCGTTTTGAAATCTAAACGGGAGCCTGGGCTCAACCGTTTGCTTTAAAACTCTCCGGAAGCCACACCGAAACCAATGATTGATTTTTCAAAACAGCGTATCATGCTTATAAAAACATCAACCAGAATGGAGGCCTATTTTGCTTATCATGCCCTAGTGAACACTGAACCTATGCTCAACCGTGCCTGGAAGGACCTTTGTCCGCTCACCCTTTTTCTATTTTCCGGTGAATATGGTGGAATTAACTCATCATCACCATACTTAGCTTAGAGCCGCAACCTTATATACCCTTCAGACGCGTGCCACGGCCCCCTTTAATGTATGATATATCCCAAGTTTGCCGACTGTGCAAAACTACAATGCAACGTATGAAATCCTAACACCACCGTGCACGCACGGATACCTTTGACCGTTGTTGCCAGAACTAGGGAAATTTGTTTTCACAAACTTTCTTGCTTGCTTGCTGCTTTGTAAAATGGTTTTACACTTTGAAACCATTTACTGCTTGCTTGTTTGAAATGGTTTACAAACCATTTGCTTACTTGCTTATTTGTTTGCTTGCTTGAAAAATGGTTTACAATTGGAAAAACCATCGACTATTTGCTTGGAAAAATGGTTTAATCATTCAAACCATTTATTACTTTCTTAATTATGGTTTTACAATTTAAAACCAATGCTTTTTTCAAAATGGTTTAACCATTTGCTTGCTTTTTGTATTCATTGCTTGCTTCTTAGAACTCCAAACCAAGGAAATACCAAAGTGTAAAGTGATGAATACATTTGAGTGATAATTATAATGGAATTCCAGTACATTTAACTCACAATTCACTCCACATTCGCATAAGAACAGTACTTAATTTCTTCAGAGCCAGATTTGTGCGTGTGTCTTTCAGTTTAAAACGTAGCGGCCAAGATGTAAGCTCCTGAAGCCAATATGAAGCAATGTGGCGTGGGTGAGCAATTGACGGTCTCAACTCAAAGCTAGAAAGCACCATGACATCTTCTACCGGTAGAACTTTTAAGTCCGCACCAGAACTCATTGAAAATATAAGGGATCTTCTACCCAGAGAATCTTTAAGTCCTAATTCAAGAGAACTCTGCTAGAAAATTGGCAAGGAGCACCTTCTACCTAGAGATTTTAAGTCCTACCCCAGAGAACTTTATAACCCTATGAATTGTCCAAGAATTCAACTGCACGCGAGGGCACTCTCGTCAACAAACCAAAATGGGAAAATCACATTGGAGGGAGGCTATAAAAGGAGGAGGACACGCATATGTACTTTTTCGAGATTTTTAGGCTTTTCACTTTGTGGTTTAGGTTTTGATAGAAGAGTTTTTCCATTTTTTAGTGGTACCTTGTAGATCCAGATTTCAGATTTCCATTCTTAAGTTTTGATTCAAGAGTTGTAATCTTCAGCAATCACACATTTATTCTCGCTTTAAATCTTAGCATTCCATATTTTCTATTCTCGCTTTACAAGTCAAATTCCTGATTTCCGCAAGGTACGGTTTTTATGTTTAATCGTTTCTACCTTTAATTGTTCAATGGAGTCTAAACCCCACTATTGGATCATACTGGGAAACTCACCCGACTGTCACTGTCCCCCTCCTTGATTTTCAATGGATTGTAGTAATATTGATCACTGTGTATAGTTTAAATCCTTAGCTAAGAAATTCTGACAACGTGTTAACTAGATATTCTAAGACACGTCAGGTTTGAGCACGCCAACTAAGGGTCTGCTTTAATTGAGAATAAGTGTTTAGTATTACTCGATCATCTTTATTTTCCAAAAGCATTTAAAGATAAATCCTCCATCGAAGACCATTTATCAATGGTTCCTAGATGAGTTTATAAAATGAGAGGTGGGACTTACCTGATCATAAGTGAGTGGAACCCTAAAATCCCGTAAAGAATTGTCTTTCTAGTTAAAACATTCAAACAATCAACCATTCAATCAAACAACACATCATCACAATTCTCCTTTAATCATACTTTTGGGAATAGCTCATATCGATCAACAAAGTAAGACCGCCTCAGGGAGATGACCTCGTGGATTTACGTGATACATAATGCCAGATGACCACCAACGTTCGAGAACGTTGTACAATCGCGCAATAGAATCGCGAGATCGCAACATCTTCGCGTCAATGTCGCGGAGTGTTATCCAGCGACTCGATCGATAACAGTCCATGTCATATCCAGATCACGCTCGACGGAACGATGATCGGTTTAACGCGCAATCGGCGGCGATCAGAGCTATGGTTATGTCAAAACTGATCCATTAGAAATTTTCATCAGACTAATGGTAACCAAATCGAAGAACTTAACATTCATATCCAAAGATATTCGATCTTCCAACGACGATCCTCGTAAGAACCGGTCAGATCGTACTTCCACGAAGCTCCAACCATATGACAAGAATACAATCTCGCAAATCATCCCATCTGGTTTAGTCTGCAGATGTCCTTCAGCGGCACCGGAACCTTCTTCACTAATCAGCAACATGTCGTCCCGATGACGCTACGAACCCATCTCTTCATCAGTCTTTAACGATCCGCTACCTGAGATTGGCGGAACACTCGAGAACGGATTACGGTGAGGGATTAAAGACATACCTAGTATTTTCAGCCCGGCGCCTTTCTCATTGCTTCACATCCTTCAGGTCGGAAGACAAAGTCAAACGAATCAGCACCATCCAACCCATAATCTTATTTAAAGATTTATTCGAATTAAGAAGCGCCCTCTTCGAATCAACGTTTAACAACCCGAATCATCCTTCCATGGGTCGCCAACCTTTTAGCGTAAGAAAGATATGACTTTCTTCGTTACGTCCTACGCAACACGTCAGGCGACATATTATTCATCTCGAAACATCCAAGATCGAACACTTTAAGTTATATGTCGATTTCATCATTATGTCTAACTAGAATTTAATCTCTTAATACCGTCAATATATTATCCATCATACAAGAATCATCACTAATAACGATTATTATATCACCCGAACTGTTAACAGCCAGAATACTGAACTGATATGAACGATGCTCCATCACTCAATTAATAGAATCCAGATAGAAGAAACGTTACGACTACGCAACACAATCTCTATTAATTGTTCTTAATATAATGTCCTCGATAAATACTCATCTCAACTCAAAGAACCTTCAACTTACATTTGAACTGCAACTTTGAAATAAACGCCATCTTGATTTATCATAACATGAATGTAACTTAAATCGTCTTCACATCAACAACGCAACTCGATCTTCATCGGCGAACAACCCGCGATCGCGCCGGCGCTTCAACAGAATGTCATCGGAACCACGAACCTGATACGCATCAACCCACGAAGTCATCACGAGTTAGCGCTTCAACGAACAACCAAACAGTCCCCAAGATCCGCCTGGAATGAGCGATCCTGGGATAAACGTTAATCTATCACAAACCATTGGTCACAGAAAACTCCATCGCCAACCGATCGGTTCGGCTATCGTCAGGAAGCATCGCGTCGATGCGCCTCTGAGTATCCGCCGTCTTCCTTCTGGTCGCCGCGCAGTCACAACGATTCAACGGAACGAACATCGCGAAACATAACGTTGAACGGCGATGAGAAAACCCATCACCAAACCTTAACAGAAATCACGATGATTCAAACCGAGAACGTTCATCACTTCTTCGCGTTCGCACCTTTGATTAACAAAGAGCGAACCGCGTCGTCACTATTGAAACATACAAAGAATCACTTTATTGATATTAACTACCAACTGATCAGACGCAAATCCCGGTTGACCATAAACGCGCAAGAGATCCGAATAGGTTAACGCGAATATCCACGACCATCAATCGATTCTGATTTGAATAACTTGCTCTCAAAATATAAAGACCAGTTCGGCTACTTTATAGTAGTTGGAAAATTCGTGCCGCATCTCAAGCAGATCTTTGATGTTGAACTTCGCCACCGATGGTGACCCAGCGTCGCGTCGAGAACGCTATCATCTCCATCACGCCACCGATCGTCACCCGGCGCAATGAGCGAACGACGTCTATCCGGGCACAACTGATTCATAATGAATAAAGACGATTTAACCGGAAGATAAGAACCGGCAGAACACCCAGAACTGATCACTTTTACGACCATGACGCGAACAAAAACAGAAGATGGTGTCAACGATTTATTGTAACATCATACGATCCATACTTAATAATATTCAAATAACCGGATAAATGATGATATGGAAGAAATATTGATCCAATATAATACTCGGAGAACCAACGATAACCTTCTTTATGTTCAATATCCACCAATGGAATGAATAGCTAATCAACTCTCATATTTTGGCGTTTCATTCAGTAATCTATTATTTGCACATTGAAGTTACGCACCCCGCATCGAACCCTTTGTCAAACGATGATACATTATCGTTTCCTGATAGAATGCAATCGGTTTTACGATATCGAAACCATTAATATCAATGAGTTATTTAGGCAGATATCTTTTCCAGATCGATATCTTCCTTGTAAAACAGATTTGTAATCAACAAACAATCTTTAACGTTGAAATCACACGAACTATCTGAAACGATCCGATCGAAGAACCCGCCTCGATCTCAAGATACAATATGAACGACTGAAGATAAAGAACCCTCCCGCAATCGGACTAATCACTTAACCACAATGAAAATAGCGTAAGAAGCGGCTCGGAAACCCTTTGAGGCATAAATATCGTACCCCCGCTTATGGAAAAGCACGTTTTAAGAGTCCAAGAAACAACCCGTGAACATGATTTCAGTAACGTTATAATGATCAACGGTCTGATCTAATCAACGTCACCTCCGACTATAAACAGATAAACCACATGTTCACGCGAAAACATCATTCTTCCCTCCCGCTGAGTGATCCGCAAACAAGGATAGCGCTTCATGCACGAATTTTATTTCCAAAGCTGATGGTACCTGTGGTACAACCAAATTGAGATAGCATTAGAAGATCAAGAAAAACTGTCTTCTTTTGGTACTTCGCTTTTAGAAAATGCCCTTCGGATCATAATGCACCGAACTTTCCAACGTATGTGCTGATGGGAATTCAGTGACATGATAGAATATATTGGAAACTAAAACGACGATTTCCGCCAGTGACCGCCCACGGTGATTTCCAGCCGACCATAAAGTTTCGGTATGTTTTAATGATACGTCCCAAAGTTGAACTGGGCGATAGAATACCATCCGTTGTTATCGCGAACCGTCGAGTTCGCACGCTTATTGAACCCGTCAGTCAAATAAACGATCGAACTTGTTCACGCCGGTGTTAACGGCGTCTTTAAGGTCGTTATTTGATTCGATCGCTAGAAACATCCGTCCAGAATATGTCGGCCGGTGGATCTCGATTTAGTCAACATCCCATTAGTCGCGTTTCGAAGCGAATATTTCGCTACCATTAGTTCAAAAACAATGTCCTGATACACACATTGATCTATCCTTCAACTGATCCCCGCTCGGAGAACGTCGCCACGTCAAAGTGATGTTTAGCGAGATTTCATCAATGTTAAAGAGACTAACATGATGGCATACGTCGCGCTGTTTTCTTTTTATCGCTTCACCGCGCCGAAGACAATCAGAACTTCGCTCTTCAACAACACCTAGAAGAGTTTTAAGAGTTCAAGTTTAGAAAATTCGCCAGTTTGATATATTGTTGCTTCAATCGTCTACACAAGATCGCTTAAGATATTCGGCAAGATACCACCATGGGTTTCATCATAAGATTTACTGCGTCAGAACTGAACCTTGAATCATCAAAGACATAATAGAATGGCGCATCATCATCCCATCAGTTTCAATCCAATTTTTAACCCACGGCGATACTTTTTAATTGACAACCCTTTATCATTAACAGAAGCGTATCTATCAGAACGTCTATTCTATGATCGCTAATGGATCTTCGAAGAAGAAAACTCTGCGGACATCAATAAAAACATTAGCTTCTTCCACGAATCTCCATTTTGGCGAGAATATTGTTCATCGGGCATCGAGATGGCGTTCAACGACAACACGATTTTAACTTCTTGCACCGCGCTTCCGGAGCGACATCGAACGTCGATGGCGCGATTTTTACGTCAACATTATCACCCGGCACAAAGATTATCACTCAATTATAACAACAACGAACTTTGTTATGGTTAATATTGAACGCTCCTGTCCTGTTGATCCCAATCATTATAATGACCAAAGTATTGACTTCCATATCTTCCTTCTTACATACGGCTTAATGATTATTACTCAACGATTACGTAACGAGTCAATCTGAGGCAATCTACTGAACTGGATAACATGAACAACTGAACTTCATCTCACATCTTTCTACTATGAACGCTTCGCACCATTGAGCGGATTAGTGACTCATTGCAACCGACTTGGAACCGCAACAACAAAACATAACGGCAAGAAGTATCCACGGTTACCACTGCCGCTGCATCAATGGTCGCGAGTCGAAGTATTGTGTGAGATAAACACATTTTAGAAAAGACGTTGCCCCGACCAACGACCGTCCATCCCACCAACGTCTCAAACCACATCTTCGAAACCGCCGCAAACACACCTCTGATATTAAAGAAAGGTACTTCATTCCGGATACGGAACAACATCGTTTAACAGACCTTAACTGATTCACCACATGTTATAAGGTCTATTAAATGTTAAGTCTGAACTGGAACATTTCGAGAATCAATTTAAAGTCCAAAAGAATCAAATACGATGTCGTTATTCCACAGTCAGTGATGCATCAACCCACACCGGAAGACATCGCCAGAACCCACTCGATCCGATCCGAAAGTTCCAGCATCCGCCATCCGGTTTTTTTATCAGAGCAGAAGTCATCCGCCAGTAGTTCCTAAACAAGAAAACTTCGTGTCCGGGCAATTCTTCCGCGCACAGTCATCGCCAACCATTCTTGAGTACTTTCTTCACGACAACAACTGCGATCATAGATCGCCACCAAAACTTCCAGAACTCACCAAATATCAACAGGTCAGGTTTTGGTCTTCGCTTCGTTATTCATTTTGTTTTTATTTCATCGCATCCTTCCACTTCAACATAGTTACAAAATCGGCTGTTAGTTAACTCACTTCATGGTGGTGTCTGTCGGGCACCATGACTGTCGGTCTCACAAAGAAGATGATGCACCCGCTGAATGACCACGCGCCGTTCATGGTCAACTCCACAAAATTTATACCTCAGATACAAGGTTCACTCATCCAGCACTTCTAACAGATCCAGAGATCTCCGCCAATCAGTCTGATCTGTTATGATCTTAACAAAGATGTTAAATATGTTTTTTTATCTTCAATTGTCTTCCTTGATCCACCCCATTTGAAAATCTCGTCCAAACTGTTGTGAACTGGAAAATAAATAAAAAAACTTTCCTCCTGACTTCAAAGATTATCTCAACATATAACGAACTTATTGAATAAGAATTTATGATTCAGAATCATTAGTGTACTCATCCCACAGAAAATGATCTGAGGCACCTATAAAACTGATTGACTTTGAATGTCCTCACCTCAAAACCCATCTTTGAAGTCTATACTTGCTGTTTCTCTGTCTGTCCAGAACTGAGATCACGCCAACAACAAAGTGGTTCTCATGAGAGTCTGGGTTATCCTAAGAATGAATTACGCACTAAGTCTACGAATGCGCCGCTGTGGAATTTGAACAAGAGAAAAGTGAACATGCAAGAAAACATGGATGAAATGCGCTTGAACAGTCAAGATGCCATAAGGCACCGCCGCTTTCAAAGTGAAATATATATATATATATATATATATATCCAAAAAAAAAAAAAAAAAAGAGAGAGAAAAATCATGGTACAAGTTCTATCGGCATAACTTTAAGTCCCACCAGAACTTAACAAAAAACAAGAAGATAGCCCAACCATAGTCCTAAAGTTCCACCCAGAACTTAACAAAAAAATGGGCAAGGGGCAAGTTCCCACCAGAACTTAAAGTCCCACCGTAGAATCACTGAAATCGGGGCAGAAAGGGCTTTAAACCGACATTTTGGCCTTCATATTCCCATTTGCTTTTTAAGCATCCCACAAGAAGAGCCCTAGCCGTTTGCCTCCTCTCACAAGCTTCTCAAGATCGCCGTGGCCCAGGCCTGTCCAAGCTCCTGGATTGGTTATCCTAAATCGTTGTTCGACAAAGGTAAAGCTCCTACAACTTTTACTAGCATTGATCTTCTCTCATATACATGGATTTGTTTGATTGGGATTTGGGTGATGTTATTTTGTGACGCTGCTGGAGTGTCTCACGCCGTATAGGCGTGAGATCTATTCGATGTGCACAGGCCAAATTCAAATGCTCTGGAGGCAGTGTTTTCGACATGATGATTTATTTCTCGGGCCGTCATCAAGAGTATTATCATTGCCATTTCCATGGCACGTAATTAAGAACACCGGGAAAGGGAAGGCATCCAGCCTCTATGGACTAAGCAAAGGAAAAGAGGTTCGATGCTTCTCAACCAAGAAAAAAAGGAAAACAAGTAGCATCCTTCGTAGTGAGGAATTATCGACAATAACAGTCAGGCCATACCATTCGAAGACTCCGAGGGTGAGCACTTATATGGATCCGGTAATGAAGTAAATAGGGGTTTCCAAGTAGAGGGGCGCACTCTGGGAAACATCTTTATATTCTCATCCCATCGGTAATTATCCAGAGCAAAATATATGTACCGTGGCATCCCTGGGATCATGGATACTTACCTTCAGAGGTCTGTTCTACAATCTCAATGAAGGAAAATCACGGCTTGACTCAGATTGGAAACTCGCTGATGGAAAGGTACTTCGTGTCACCCCGACTCCGGGAGCAGCACATGCCTTGCACTACATTCCGCCCGACGTGCTCCACCGCCATATATCCACTCAAGGCCATTAATCGATTTCGATGCCCGGCCTATTCACTGAGGCTATGTGCAATCTGGCCCCACCTAAGGAATGGATTTATGAAACAAGAATTTGTCCCCGAAAGTTAAAGCCTAATACTCTACAAATGATCATCCACAACTGATTTACTCGAAGGGTTGTGAAAGTCTCCTACCAAGAGCATTCGCTTGTCAGACGAGGTTATGACTGAAGCACTGACTATGCACTAGTCATATGGTGCGATGCAGGAGTTCTTGCAATATTCGCTTGGTAAACCGGAGTATTCCGTTCCCTCACTTGTGACTAGCAGCCAGAAGAAGCGGGATGAGGGAACACAAAGGGGTGAGGGTGATTTGTGCGTGGAGCAGATCACAACTAAGATTGAGGCGAAGAGCTGAGCAAATTTCTCCACTGCACTGAGACATACCAAGGCTTCGCACTCTCAGATCACTTCTTCCACAGCCCCAAAGATTTATAAGGAGCACATCGCCTTTGAAGAGGATGGAGCGGCGGATCAAGGGGTGGTTCAAGTGCATCCTTGGGAAGGTAGCAGCTGGACCGACGTCTCTCCAGGCTTGAGAGCCACATCTTTCAGGAGCCAATATATGGATATCTCTCCGTAGACTCGGGAGGGAGAATCAGAAGAATTAGACGATCAGGTGTGGAAGAGGACTTACCTTCATGAGGATGGTAATTATTAATCGATAGTTAAAAGAAGGCTATAATAGGGTGGTGTTGGCAATCGGGTAGTAGACCTTAGCCATGTTATGCCAACACCCGCTTGACCTTACCTTTTCTTTCTTTTTTAACCCACTCATTGCCATAAACTCTTAAGACTCCTTTGATCTGACTTATGTTTTCTGCCTTTTGACATTATGCATGATGGTTTATATGTTCTATGTTATATGATTGCCTACCTTATTTCTAATGACATAGCCATCGCAAGCATGACTACCTTACATTTCTTAAATCCATAACCCACTGAATAACCACTCCTGTGTTGTTATAATGTTCATCAGGTAAGGATGTGGTCGGGTCTAATGAGTCATGCCAGATGCATACTAAAGTGTGTGAAATGTTCCCATTCCAAGTGCTATTTTGAGATCTGCAAAGCTTGACTGTACCGAGCGCCTAGTTAGATTCATACCTAGTGGTAGTTCGATCTAAATCTTGCTGTGGACTAAAGAAGACGTTGTGTCAGTGTGGACGTAATTACACACTGAAGTGATAATTATAATGAAACTGCACATTTAACTCACAATTTACCCACATTTCCATAAGAACAGTATTTAATTTCAGAGCAGATTCCAGGTGTGTCTTTCGTGTTTAAAACTAAGTGCAATAAGGATGTAAGCTCTGAAGTCAACATGGTTAAATGGATAATGAGCAATTGACTTAAGTCTCTGGAACCCCAAAGAAGCTTAGAAAGCACTGTGTTGACATCTTCACCCAGAGAACTTTAAGTCCTACCTAAGAGAACTTGCCGAAAATTGCAAAAGGAACATCTTCTACCTAGAGAACTTTAAGTCCTACCTGTGAGAACTTGCTAGAAAATTGGCAAGAGTTGACTCTCTACCGTGTAATCCTTAAGTCCTACCGTAAACTTATGGAATCCTATGGAATCATTCAAGAATCTAACTGCACGTGAGGCACCCTCACAATGTCCAAATGGAAATCACATTGGAGGGGGCTATAAAAGGAGGAGGACACAAGTAATATGTACTTTTTGGAGTTTTTTAGGCTTTTCACTTCTAGGGTTTAGGTTTTGATAGAATAAGAGTTTTTCTCCATTTTTGCTGGGTACTCAGATCCAGATTTATCATTCTTTAGAAGTTTCGATTCAAGAGTTTGCAATCTTCAGCATCACATTGCTTCGCTTTAAATCTTAGCAAGATTCCATATTTTCTAATCTCAAGTATAAGTCAATTTATCACAAGGTACCGCTTTTATGTTTAATCGCTTCTTCATCTTTAATTGTTCATACAAGTTTTATGGAGTTCTAAACCCCCTACTCATTGACTACACGTGGGGAAACCCACTCATCAAGGTAAAGTCCTCAATTCCTCTCTGATTTTCAATGGATTGTGTAATATCATCACTTGTGTAGAAAGGTTTTAAACTTAGTTTGGCAAATTCGACAACGTGGTTAACGTAGATATTTCCAGATATCGTTGTGTTAAGAGCATAATGCCAACTAAGGGTCTTTAATTGAGAATAAGTGTTTAGTATTACTGATCATCTTTATTTTCCAAAAGCATTTAAAGATAAACTTCCATCGACCATTTATCAATGGTCTTGGGATGAGTTTATGTTCCAGAGGTGACTTAATTGATCATAAGAAGAAACCCAAAAATCCCAAAGAATTTACTTTCTAGGTTAAAACATTCAAAACAATCAACCATTCAATCAAAAAACACATCATCACAATTCTCCTTTAAATCATACTTTTAGTGGGGAATAGCCTATTGATCAACAAAGTAAGACCGCTCCCTGTGGAGATGACCTGTGGATTTCCACAGTATTACAATGCTAGATGACCATAATTCCTACGCTTGGGAATAGAATTAGGCACACTAATCAGGACGAAGCATAAAGCAATTTGTAATAATAATAATAATAATACACTAGTATTTAGAAAAAATGAGTTTAGAACACTCACTTCTTTGCTTGCTTAACTTGGAGAATCGTCTCTATCCCGCCTTTACTTTTAACCTACAATCTAAATCCATTACTACTACAAATTAATAGCATAACTTAACATACTCCTAGACTTAGTCACACTCTTCATACTATTTTAAAGCCAAGGTGCTAAGGGTTCATTCCAACTGGAATCACCCAATTCGGAGCACCGAAACTCAAGTTACGTCCTAAACAACCCGGACTACTCTATGTCCAAGCTGATGCAGGAATTTTCTTGCACATGGCCCCACTTTGGAGGAATTCAGCCACTTAGACTGTAGAATTCCATGATTCCTACTTCAAGTTTTGCCTCTCCTTTTGAAGTCTATTTTACGTAGCCACTTGAACTCACTCAAATCGGATAAGAAATGGCAGCTATGTTTAAAATAATAACCGTCGAACAGAAAACCAAACAAGTTGTACCGGTACAAGCTCAAGTTGTACCGGTACAACTTGGCCAAAAATCGACCACAATCAAAGTTGTACCGGTACAACTCAATTGTACAGGTAGAAGACACCCGAAATGCCCAGATTTTGTTATTTCTCCCACTTTTGATGCCAATCACCCAGAGAACTTCATAATCACACACCTCAAAAACTAATCCTAATATCTAAAACAACTCCACAACATGTGAGTCGTGTTTTGGAACTCAAAATACAAAACCTTAGGTGAAAATCCAAGAACACTCACCATATCCACCACCTCTTCTACACATCATGTAATTTGATGATTCCAAGTTTCTTTTACATCAATTGTGGTTTACCTCATAACCCTCTATTAAATCAAAGGCTCAGGTGACTTTACACAAAACCTAGACCAAAGGAGCATCAATTCTCTTGCACTGTGCCCTAGAAATCCAATAATACACTTGATTCTAAGACAAAGGCATACCCGATTTTGAACCTCTCCTTCCTTCTTCTTCCCCTTCCTCCCTTCCTCCTCTGGCTTTCCTTTCTCCTCAAAACCGTGGAGCTCGAGGGCCAAAGTGTGTGTGAGACAAAAATGAATTATTTTGTTTGTCTCCCACATTTAGTCTCATATATTTTCCTTAATTGAAAATAGCCTCATCTTTTAATTATTGCAATTGTAACTTATTCAATTTCTACTATGGCCCATCTCTACCTGTTTAATTTTCATATCCATTTGCTTAATGACCATTGCAGTACCTTGGTTTAATACCACAAATTCGGGTTCCATAAACTTTCATTTCCTACTTTAGTCTCCAAAATACTACAATGTGACACTTGGTACCTTATACACCCCACAAAGGTCATACCAGACTTTCCTGATTCGGGTGTTACAAAATCCTCCTCTCAGTAGAACATTTCATCCTCGAAATGAAAACTAAACTCCAAAAAGAAAGGAAAGGAACATACCTCATCCGAAAATACCCAGGCACCAAGGCATCCGGGCCTCGTCCTGCTAGCCGCTCCCTCTCATGATTCTCCACAAGACTTTGAATTAATGGAACTATTTTAGCTTCAACACCTCGCTCCTCAAGGGACTACAATCTGTACCGGTGTCTCTTCAGGTCAAATTCTCCTTAACCGCAACATGTGAAGATCCGATATATCCTCAACATCGATACATATTGGAATGTATCATGAATCCTTGACAACTCTGGGGGTAACTTCAATTTGTAAGCTACTGGCCCCACTTCGCTTCACAATCAGAGGGTCCATATGTTCTGACTGCTTTCCTCGCTTCCCAAATCTCAAACACCTTCCAAGGGGAAATCTTCGAAAAGACTTGGTCACCTATCTCAAACTGTCTCTACGACGCTTGTCCGCATAGCTTTTCCTGTTTCATCTCTCGCTATCTTTAAGTTATCGCGAACAACTTTCTACTTTCTCTCAAGTGGATCTCGTGGATTCCAGTCTGTGGCCTACTAGTCTTCTCACCAACCTCATCCCTGAAGACACTAGAGTCCTACATTTCCTATAACACTATTGCTTCCTTCAATGGAGCCATGTCTATACTAGCTTGATAGCTACCGTTGTAGGCAACTCCATTAGCAAGCAAGTGAGTATCCCAACTTCCTCAATTCCATCACACAAGCCAAAGATACCCTCTAACGCTTGAATAGATCTCTCCTTCGACCGGCCCATCCATCTTGAGATGAAATGTTAGCTAAATGGAAGTAGTACCTAACGCCGTTTGTAAACTAGGCCAAAACCTAGATTTGAACCTGGGGTCTCCATCTGACACTATCGACCGAACCCCGCGAAGTCTTACTATCTCATCCACACACAACTGCCAACTTTTCAAAGAGAATCCTTCAATGATGAACTGGTAGGAAATGAGTTGCACTTTGTTAATCGACCACTATCACCCATCAGACGTTGCCTCCGAGTCCGTGGGAAGACCCGTCACAAAATCCATAAGAATCTTTTCCCATTTCCACACCGGAATGTGGAGTAATCGTATCTTCCCGGGCCTTGATGCTCGCTCTTCACCCGCAGACATGTTAGGCACCCTGAAACAAACCGCTTATCTCTTTCTTTCATCCCACTCCACCAAAGAGAATGTTCTTCAAAAGTCTCATACATCTGGTACCACTGGATACAGCATACGCAGATGAACGGCTTCTTCCATGATGTCTTTCTTCGCTTCGCCATACTCCCAAATAATATTCTCCAACACCTTTCACTATCATGCCATCATCCCCGATTTGAAACTCGCTTCTTCCTTCGGCCCTCTTTAGGCTTTAATCATCCGTGGATCCTCTGTGGATCGCTCGCTAGGAATCTCATCCACTGAGAGTTTACCAACATGAACGTGGCCAACAAGGTCTAATCTCAACTCCACATCCCTTAAAGCCTTGACCCCACAATATGAAGATGAACTCGATTCATGTGAGACAAAGAACTCTCTGCCTTCTATCACACCTCCCACACCACACATTCTTCCCATGGCAGGTACTCGAGAAAGGCTCACAGTCCTTAACTAATCTGCCACCTTCACTGTGTTTAACTCTTTCGTGAAAATATATCACACTTTGATATCCAAGATCCACAACAACCATGATAAAATTAATGTTCCATATTTTAGATGAACTAATTTAATCTTCGTCAAGTCAGAAAATTTCCACGCTTTAGTCATCTAGAGGTAACATGCAAATCACCCTATCATTTTGCATCAAAATACAACCCAAGGCTCGTCCAGCACTACTTCATAAACCACAAATCCATCTCTTCCATCGTAGCTTAGAACTGGTTTCGCTTCAATCTATATCTTTCCAACTCCCAAAACTTTCGACAGGCTTCTGCACCCAACTCATACTAAGACTTTCGTCACCTGGTCGGGCCGTTTATCCCGAGAACCTCAACAAACTTCCCCTGCACACCCCATTAAACCAGGAAACTTCTCGACCTCCGACATTCTTCGTGGTTTCCAATTTACCATCGTTTATTTTGATCCACACTCACCTCCCTCCTCAATAAATTACATGACCAAGGAATGCCACCTTGTCGAGCCAAAACTCGACACTCTTGCTCAACTTGGCATATAACCTGCCTCCCTTGGGTCTCGTAATACAATCCTCAGTGCTCAATGTCTTCCACCACCAATACACCAAGATATCATCAATAAAAACTATGACGAACCCATCCGACACGATCGAAACACTCGGTTCATCAATCCATAAACGCCATCGCATTAGTCAAACCAAATGGCATCACCAAACTCATAATGCCCGTAGCTGCGGTCCCGAATGCCGCCTTAGGTACATCACCCCAAACTCTTCAATCGATGATACCCGACCTCAAGTCTATCTTCGAGTATACTCGAGATCCTCGAGCGACCAAATAACCCATCAATTCTAGGAGGGATTAAGTGATGGTAACTCACCAACACTCCGTAATCTATACATAACCGCAAACTCCCATCTTTCTTTCACGAAGAGAACTCTGAGCTCCCCATGGGATATGCTCCTGGCCTAATAAATCCTCATCAACAATTCTTCTAACCGAGCCTTAATCTCCTTAACTCGCAGGGAGCCATCCTATAAGGAGGAATGAAACGGCTTAGTCCCCGGGATCAAATCACTGGTGAACCTAATTCCTCTGGAGGTAATCCCGGGATATTATCCCGAACACATCCGGAACTCTAATAACTGAAATTTTTATCCAAGTAGCGTCCCCTCCCTTCTTCCCGTCTCCACCATAAGCTTGGGGATAACCTTGACAACCTTACGCAACATTTTCGGCCACATGGCGGAGATCATACAGAAGATAAACTCTACGTAATCCTCCGAACTTTACTCCAACCTGCCCATTCAGCTTTACTTCCTTTATAACAATCTACTGTGCTCTATGGCGAGATATTTCAATCCATGCCGAACCACATCAAAGTCCTCATATCTAAAGTTACAAGATCCGTC
This sequence comes from Tetrastigma voinierianum, assembly GCA_016808115.1. NCBI lineage: Eukaryota > Viridiplantae > Streptophyta > Magnoliopsida > Vitales > Vitaceae > Tetrastigma > Tetrastigma voinierianum. The sequence continues at coordinate 8,568 of JAEQBH010006927.1, read as the reverse complement.
GGGAACTCCCCGTCCTCAATCGAACTCTACTATCTCCGACTACCCTTCCCGCGAGTAATGGATCTCCACCAAGGAACCTGCACACCCAGTTGGTCAAGTCTCTATCTCGGAAACGACGAAGAAATGGCTTGATGCAAATGAATGCGTAGGCTCCTCGGGTCTAGCCAATGTATAAGCACTGCGATCAAGGATAGAAATAATACCAAAGGACTACATCCGGGAGCCGCATCCGCATCTTCACAGTCACAAAGATATACTTCGCCTCGAGTGCGTGGCTCGTCTCAGATCCCTCGTAATCGCTCTACTCTTCTACCATGCCACCTCTACCTGCGGGCCGTGGCTGCCCCTTTACTCCGGGAAGCTCTCCTGCCCACTTTTGTGTGGCTCATCTCGGTACCTGGGTAGCTAGACCTGGCACCGATGTCTCCGCACCCAAATCTGAGAACACTCCCTAATAAATGGCCTTCGCACAAAGGAAACACCCAGACTGAATCTCCCGTGACTCCCATGGTGTCAGCTTCCGACACATGGCACAATCGGAGAATACTCTTGTGTCATCATAGCAACTCAAAGGGCCGATCCCTCGACTAGAGATACCCTCGACTTGCACCCCGGCCTCGATAACCTCTCCGCCTTGTTCTTCTTCTCGCTATACTCGTCCCGACATTGATCGCCCTGCACTCCTCTTACTCTTACTTTCCGCTCTACTGAAGGCACATTGTCAAAGCTGGTCTCAACTCAGAGCGACTCAACTGAACCCAAATCTATTCTCATGGGACCACTGAGTAAATGCACTCCGATCCCTGGGCACGTAGTCCCGATAAAAACCTCGTATTTCAGACTTCATCGCTGGAATGTATGGAACCAATCTAACTAGTTCCGAGAATTCTTCCTCATGTCTAGATATTGACATGTTCTTCTCTCGTCAACTTAAAGAACTCCTCACTTTGAATCCTTGCACCTTTGAGGAAAGAATCGGTCGTTGAATCTTTGCGTGAAATCTGGTCCCATGTTATCTCACCAGACACCTTCTTTCTAATACATCCAATTCCAGCCTTACCATCGAAAACTGAAAACAAGACCCTTGCTCATCCCAGTACCCCATAACCTGCTAAATCTTTGTTTACCCTATTTACCACAACTGTGTGTCAGTTTCCTGATCACCACCACGCCATATGGCTCGCGCCCAAGATAGACTTTACTGAATTCTCCCTATTCTTCCACTGGCCTCTAGGCGTGAGGTTGCGATCACGACGTGTCGCTATGGCTACTATCCTGTGTTAACTGTGGCCACTTGCTCACGTAACATTCCCGGCACTTGAGCTCCTTCCAGGGCGCAGATGGTCCAAATGACCACTACCGGAGGTCGATTCATAGATGCGTAGTGGAACCTACGTGCTCATCCCTCTCCTGTGTACTTCAGACGCCGCATAATCACTGAATAACTCTCCTAGACGACCTCTACGTCCCTCTTCCCTCGAAGAAAATAAATTTCTAAAATATCAATTGTTTAATACTTGAATCACTTGATATAATAAAATTAAGCTTGAACATGCACATGGCTGCCATTACTTATGCCTGATAATTATGTTGACACCCCTACTCACCGGCGGCCCCATCCCACAATCCCTCAAACTGCCCACCAACGACTAGAATCCCCTGAAGCCGGTCAGATTGCCATTTAAACCTCCTATAAAATTTTCTTTTATTTATAACTTAGGATTTGGTGTGCTTAGCGTTTTAAAAAACCCTAAGAGCATGACTACGCACATAGTCTAAATTCCAACTCAGATACATCCAATTTACACTATATCCAAAGAGTGTAACCACAGATGTCATCACATTCCCATCATACCAACTATGTACATACATAGTCCCAATATACATATTCAAAGTATGTCTACAAAATATAAATCATTACATAGCACTTAAACTCATGTCAGCATTAACCATCAGTTCCAAATGGCCTTGCGACCAGACTGGAAAATAGTTTTAAAATACAAAATAATGAGCTAAACGAGCCTGAGTGTATGCTTTTATAACGGTTTTTTCTTTTCCGAAAGCTTCAAACATAAAACTTCTTTTTACAACATTTCCTAAGCTTTGCTTTGCTTGCTTTCTTTAAAAGTTTCTAAAACTTTTCTTTGTTGCTTGCTTTGCACTTATTGCTTTGTTCGCTTTTCTTTAAAAAGCTTGTAAAGTCTTATTTTTATTTGCTTAGAAGTTCATTAAACTTCTCATAATTTTTCTTGTCATTGGTCGTCTTGTTTGAAAAAGTTTCAAAACCTTTCTCAAACCATTGCTTAAAAGTTTCTCAAAACTTTTCATATAAAAAATGGAATATTTCAACCACATGCTTTGAAAATAAAACCCACGGAGCTTGGCTCAACCGATCGCTTTGAAATCTAAACGGAGCCCGGGCTCAACCGCTTGCTTTAAAACCTCCTGCTTCGCGACCGGGAACCAATGATTGATTTTCAAAACAACAGATCATGCTTATAAACATCAACCAATGGAGGCCTTCCTCTATTTTTATCATGCCCTAGCAACACGGGAACTCTGTTCAACCGTGCCGGTGGGAAGGACCCTGTCCGCCACCCTTTTCATTTTCCTGAATATGGTGGAATTGACCCGTGGCTCATCACCATACTAGTTAGAGCTCATAACCTTATATACCCCCGTATCGTGCTACGGTCTCCTTTAAATGCATGATGAGGTCCTCTAAGTTTGCCGACCGTGCAAAACCATAATGCACGCAAGGAAATCCTAACACCACCACGATCGGATACCCGACCTGCTGTTTAGAACTAGTATACCTTAGTTCTCACAAAAAACTTTCTTGCTTGCTTGCTTGTTGTTTTTAAATAATACACTTTGAAACCATTTACTTGCTTGCTTGCTTTTGAAAATGGTTTAATTATTCAAAACCATTTCATTTGCTATTTGCTGTTTATTAAAAATGGTTTACAATTGGAAACCATTGGATTTTACTCAGCCGGAAAAGGTTTAATCGTCCAAACCATTTGCTCATTTTCTTAATTATGGTTTTACAATTTAAAACCAACGCTTTCTTTCAAATATTTAACTCAAACCAATGTTTGCTTTTATCTATTGCTTGTTTCGAAAAATGGTTTGAACTCAAAACCATGAAATACCAAAGGTAAAGTTAATTAAATAATAATAATAATAATACACTAGTATTTGAAGAAAAATGAGTTTAGAACACTCACTTCTTTGCTTGCTTAACTTGAGCACCTGCTCCATTTATCCCGCCTTTACTTTTAACCTATTAATCTAACGAATGTTTAATGATAAATTAATAGCATAACTTAACATATCACTTCCTAGACTTAGTCACACTCATACTATTTTAAAGCTATGTGCTAAGGGTTCTATTCCAACTGGAATCACCCATGGAGCACCGAACTCGTTACGTCCGAAACAACCCGGACTATCTATACGTCCAGTTGATGCAGGAATTTTTCTTGCATACGGCCCCACTTTTTGAGTGAATTTTTTGGGCCACTTAGATCAGAATTTAAGGACTTTACTTAAGTTTTGTTCTCCTTGAAGTCTATTTTACGTATAGCCATCAAGAATCTCAACTGACTGTCTGATAATAATATAAAACCACCTGATCACACAATCACTCCATCCATTTCACTATATCCACAAACGTTTATCCTTGAGTCAAACTGGACTAGACCAGTTGTACTGCAATTTCTAAATCAGATACAGAAGATCTCGAAATGCCCGGGATTTTGTTCTCCCACTTTGATGCCAATTCACTCCATATAACTTCTATAACTTATAATACCTCAAAACTAAACTTGAATCATCTAAAACAACTCCACAACATGAGTTGCGTTTTGAACCTCAAAATACAAAACCTTAGGTGAAAAAACTAAGAACACTACCTAAGGTCCACCAATTCTTCTATACATCATGAACGGATGATTCCAAGTTTCTTTTGTCAATTGGGGTTTTACTCATAACTAATAAATCAAGGCTGTGTGGACTTTACACAAAACTTAGACCAAAGGAGGACAATTCTCCCTACTACAAAGCCCTAGAAATCCAATACACTTGATTCTAAGACAAAGGCATACCTGATTTTTGAACCTCTCCTCTTCCTTCTTCTTCCTTCTCTTCCTCCTCTTCCTCCCTTGGCTTTCTCCTTTCTCCTCAAAAACCGTGGAGTCTTCTAGGGCCAAGTGTGAGACAAAATGAATTATTTTGTTTGCCTCCCACATTTAGTCTCATATTTTCCCTTAATTGAAAATAGCCCTCATCTTTAATTATTAAAATTAGAATTTGTCTAATTTCTATTATGGCCCATCTAATTTGTTTCACTTAATATCCATTGTTAATAATCACAATCCCCAAACTGACCCAAACTCATTCATAACTTTCATTTCTTCACACTAGTCACATATTAAATGCAGCCAAGATACTTGGCATTTTATACACCCTTTGCCAGTGTCAGTGTAATCAGACTCGACGGGGTGTTACAAGTTCAGTTGGCAGAATCCTATCTGGCTTCAACGGGGCAACCACAAGAACGATGTAAGCATTGCTCTCCCTCAGCCGCTGTGGTCGAGAAGTTCCAGAGGTCTATCTTTAATAATGAGACTCAAATGCATAATGTTATTGCTGGCTGCCTAATCTTCGCAGCAATGAAAGTCAGGCCTCGACCTACCATCAAATGACTGCCACTCCGACTAAGGCTTCGGGCAACTTGACCTCCCAGCAATAGCAACCTGACAAATACTACCAATTGTTAGTACAAGAGCGTGAGAAAAATGAAAGCTCCTACAATCTGGCCCTCGAGACCCAGACCTCAAAATAGAAATCACAGCTCGCCGCCCAAGCAAGGGTAGAGGATGTGGAGCGACAATATAGACCCCTGAATCGTATTCCTAAACGGGTCGATAAATCCACATGTTAAGCTCCTCTGATCTGGCGTGGGGAGAAGGAACAAATACAACAGTTCTTCTCTCAGAATATGATGTATTCGCTCGACTCACTCGCATGGATGGCATTACTCCCGCACACCCGCAAACAACCTCATCTCACATAACGGAACAGATGTTACAGCCAACCCATTGTTGTTCAGCAAGGTGATAATCTTTAGCGTTATGACCAACTGGGAGTTGATAAACACTCTTTAATGTCTGAACGTCATCCAAGGCAAAACAGAGAAAAAGGTGGGGGATCTCACATTTCAGAACGAATCCTTACCCTCCCAACTCACTGATGTTAGATCATAACGTCGTCCCACGAGATTAACTTAGCTGCCTTCCAGATATCACTGAATGTTCACATTCACGACGCGAGAAAAAATGAAGATTCATCACCGGCATGGGTCAAGCTACAATGTGATGTCGTTATTAAAGAATGTGTCGAAAATGATCAAAGTATGCGACCGTTAAGATGTTCAAAGCCGCTACTAGAAAAATCATGTGAGGTTTACATCATGATATGTTGGCAAATCCAAGGAACTACCGAATCCATGCCGACACCTGTAGCAGGCTTTGAATCTCGAAGGGCATGGCGGCGAAGCTTAATCTCAAAGTGCACCTTTGGAGCCGCGCGGGCCTGGGCTCTTGCTCTATGAACAAAGGGGGATGAGGCCAACCCCACCTACCAAAGCCATTTCTGAGTCCCCAGCCTCCCCTCTAGAAAATGGCTACAACGAACCACTGCCGTCACGCCCTAGGGCGGTTCATCTCTAGCTTACGTATCATTTAAAGTTGTTCTTGTTACTCTTAGCCAACAAGGATGGAATGAGGAAATGTGATAAGGCCCTCCAACGATCAAACAATATCCCAGAACCTCCAATCATAGCCTTGAAGCCTGGGCTAAACACTCTTCTCGTGGGATACTTGCGCTCTAGATGTCTCAAGAAAACACTGCTCAAGGAAGATGAGGAACAGAGTGCTGGTGCGGTATTTTCACAGCAAGTCCTTAGCCGACGCATAAACCCAATACAACCACTTTGCTGTGTGGCATTGCACTCTCCGGGTAGTAAATTAAGAAGCTCCACCTATAAGATCCAAGCACACCCTATCACAGGCTAATTGACCTCCATCTAGAGAGCACCATTCATGCCTGACTTGTTTGAGAGGATGGCTCGGCGGCAAATTGAATCAGAGAATTTGGTGGCCTGATAAGCCAAGATTAGCTAAAAGGATGTGTTCGCAGACATTTTCTAAAGAGGATCCCCCAAACTAAAATGAGCCTGGATAGCTTGAACTAGTGGACCCTTAATGTAGACAGGGCATCTTGGCAAGCCGGAGCTGGCATCGGTTTGCAACTTAAATCTTCGGCTAGGGAGAAGATTGAGCAGGCAATCCGTTTGGGCTTTTGTGCCTCCAACAACGAATTAGAGTACGAGACCATCCTACTCGAATCAACCAGCCATGCTTGTCAACCGACAAGCCCCGATTCAAGTGATTCTCGCCAGGTAGGGCAAGTAAATGAAGAATATGAGTCGCGAGACCCTTGATCAGCATGTCCTGTTACTAACGCTTTGTTTTCACCTGGAAGCTCGAACACATCCCTGTGGACTGGCTAAATGAGAAAGCTAACGCCTTGCCACCGCAGTCAGCTTCTCTATGATGATAGAAACAAAGGTTCCTACCCATCTGTTATCAACCCGATTCTTCCAAATTATCACTACCCCCGTAAAGTCGTGGACGAGGTCTCCTTCCGGATGGACCCCATGCAAGATATCAATAAATTTCAGAAAACTCCTAAACGAAAGGACAAAGCTCAATATTCAACCAACACCAAATTCCTCTCTCAACAACGGGCAGCCATATTTAAACGATCTCTATGATCCCGGCCGTACCTAAAGTGCTTAACAATTTAACAGATTTAAATATGTATTGGCCGAATTCGCATGGAAGGGATACGTGGTAATCATCCAGCGCGTAATCGTACATGTGAGCCCATACTTGCAGTATTACGCCAACTAAGTGATATGACGCCGCCGGACATTGCATAAAAGTGTGATCGGCGTTAGCGGCAAGCCCCCTCGTCTTGAGATCACCGAAGACAGATTCTAATTTCATCATGAGCCTTTAGCCTTTCTACTTCAATGGGGAATTGACATAGCTCTGTCGCCTTACCGCCCACAGTCGAAAAATTATCACAGCAACCACCGGTTATCACAAGTGGAGGCCGAGGCTTTCTCAGATCAATTAAAGATAAGGATGTCACTCGGTCTATCCGAAGGAACATTCATCATCGTCCATGATGAAACCCAACCACAGAATTTAGACGGATAATCCATAACCCAACCCAGATAGCAGTATACAGAACTTTGTCGAGTTGCACAAAGAATCTATATCACCTTGCAATATTCGCAGAGCAATGGCCAAGCAGAGGCCTTTAATAAAACCCTATTGATCGCCTTAAAGAAAAGATTAGACTTAGCTAAAGGTAAGTGGGTGGACGAACTCCCCGGGGTACTTTAGGCCTACATAACGATAGTCTCAGACTAACTCCAGATATCCCTTCGCTCACTTTATAGGATGGAAGAGAACCCGACGGAAATTGGTATGCCCACGCCCAACCGGAGTACTGAGTAGTCGAATAACTGCGGATTAAAGACCTAGACATGGGCGCACAACCGAGCGGCAAGGGTCGTGAGAACAGCATCGCACCACCGCGTTAGCAAACCGGCGGCATGTAATGCGGCGAACCCCGAATGTTCCAAATCCGTGGACCCGTCCCGAAAAGCCGAGAACATAGCCGATCCATCGCCAGGAAACCATCCAAACCGGAGGGACTGTGATAGCGGCGAGCCGCTTAATCCGGCTCGTATGCATTCAGATAAACTAGACACACCAGAATTCAGAATGTGGAATGTTGCGCACCTAAAAGGTACTATCAATAAAGAATGATTCAATCTATGTTCCCGTCTCAGTTTTTTTTTTTTTTCATTATGCCCTGATAAGGTTGATGTCCCACTGACCCAAGAGTGGTTGGATGCCCCACCGGTTAATTACAAGCCCGTAAGGTCAGATGTCCCATCGACCCAATATGGTTGATGTCCAACTAGTTCATTACAAAGCCCAGATAAGGTTGATGTCCTACCGGCCCAGTATGGTTGATGCCTAGCTGGTTCATTATAAAGTCCGGATAAGGTTGATGTCCTACCGGCCCAGTATGGTTGATGCCTAGCTGGTTCACTACAAAGCCCGAATAAGGTTGATGTCCTACCGATCCAGTGTACACGATACCCAACCGTTCACTACAGTTCCGTAAGGTTGATGTCCACCGACCCAAAGATGGGATTTGATGCCAAGCTGATTCATTACGAAGCCATGGCAAAGAGACGCTAGAAGGGGGACAAGTGAACCTTGTCTACCAGTGTGTTCATCCGTACCTGATCTATGTCCTACTCAAGGTATATCTTTGCCTACCCAGCCAAATGAGCTAAATTTGATTCAGCTAAAGAGAAAGCAACAACATCGATTCACAAGCAAACACATGCTTTATTATGGAACGAACCTTGCGTAATAACAAAACCGATATGACATTGAGAAGGAACAAGGCTCA